>FIZT01054697.1:0-14455 GCA_900065295.1 Paracoccus marginatus
TCGATTTGTCTTGGTTTGGTCGCAAAATTTTAGTGTCAGTTCGGAGGCTTCCCTTATCAGAAAAATTTAGAAATTTTTTTTTTTTTTCCTTAATCTTTTTTTTATACTGGACGTGTGTAATTGCAGAGATTTTTACGCCCAGTGTCAAGAGGTTCGGGAGGAGGGGTTTAGATTTGGTTTTGGAGTTTTAGGTCTTTAACGAAGCCTAGGATTTTGTTCATTTCTAGGAGTGAGTCAAGGATTTTTGGGTTGTCTTCGGATATGTCGAAATTTTTTCTCGTTGGTCTGAGAGTGGGACAGAAGAAGCGAGGATGTTGGGACGTGATGGGTTCAGTGTTGCAACAAAATTTTGTATTTCTGCAAAAGAGTGAAAAAGTTGAGTTCAACGATATTTCGTGGAAATTGTGATCTGATTAAATTTTTATATTTTTGAAAAATTTGTTATTCAAGGATATTTGCAAAAATTTTTTGTTTCTTCACAAAACTTCAAAAAATATTGTGTGTTTGGAAAATTTGAAGAATACATAAAAAAATTGAAAATTTGGATTCAACGAGATTTTGAAAAATTTTGATGCGATGAATACAAAATTTAAAGATGTCATGTTCCGCCAAAAATTTTCAAAATTCATGTTTTCGCAAAGAAAAAAAATTGTGTTTTTTGCAAAATTTTATTTTAAAAATATTTGAAAAAAAAAATTGAAAAATTGGATTCAACAAAATTTTAAGAATGTGTAAGTATTGTTGCAAAATTAGAAAAAAATTAGACAATCAGCGTTGGAAATTTTTTTGGAAAATTTGGATTCGACGATATTTTGAAGATGTTGTGTTTCTACGAAATTTTGAAAAATTGTGGGCGACAAATTTAAAAAAAAATTGGTAATTCGATGATTTTTTTGCTTTTTGGAAAATTGTGTTTCAGCAACAAAATTTTTTGAAAATTGGATTTTACGAGAATTCGAAACCAATAAGATTTTTTCAAAAATATTGTGATTTGATGTGTTTTTTTTTTTTTTGTAAAATTTTGAGGTAAAAAAAAAACCTTTTTTCTATAAATTTTTGGAAAAATTTCAATTTGAAAAATTTTGATTCAATGATTTTCTCGACTTGGTACTAGTACTTACGACTTACGAGTATTTTACTGTCACAGAAAAGATCACCTGATCTTCGACATGTCGAACGTTCGATAGCGTTTTTCACACGGTCGTCCGTCCGGACTCCAGATCACGCATACCAAATTGCGCCGCTTTACACGTTCTCGTATACCTAAACTATTCGTACTCGAGATGTCATGCGGTGTCGTTTTTGTTTTTCTTTTTTTTTTTGTTCTTCATTTTTACGTCGCATATTTCTCGAGTAGGTAGGTAGGTAGTTAGATAGTCGGTATTTACTCGTTAATTAAACAACTTGGCCGTTTGTTCGATAATATAAGGGAATAGAGGCGCGGAGAAGAGCGAAGGACGGCGAGTAGAAGGCGCGGCGAAACTCGCATGAATGAAAATCTATTCTCGTGAAAGCTCGTTAATCCGGTAAACAATCGTAATTTCGATAAGAAGGCTGGTTTTCATTTTTTTTTTTTTTCGTTCGCGAAATAATGTAAACACGGTCGATCTAAATAATTATACGCGTCGATTTTTTCCTTTTCTTTTTGGCCACTCGGAGATATTTTTTCGAATATTTTCGAGTAAGCGGGAAGCACATGTGGTGTTGTGATGCGGCGACGACGACGCGATGTTTCTTTTTAAATCATCGTCGACGAGACGAGAGACTGCTGCCGGCCGTCTACGCATTGGCAAAACACCTAAAATTTCGGGTAATTTCACGTGGCCATGTCCAGCCAACTGCTTCATCGTGTACGTCGGTCGCGAGCAGCCTTTGATATTTCTCGGCACCGAATCGCGGTGATGTCATTTTTGTGAATGAGAAAGAATACACGTGTAGTGTACCGTTCGTAGATCCAAAAAAATGGATCCGATGATGATGTAAGGGGAAATGTGGTCGTCGATGGCACTGTACATACCGTTGCCAAGGGAGTATGACATTAAAATATTGAAAATAATCGTGACGTCGTCGCATATCGATCACGTCATCATCGAGTCGCGAACGCCCGCTCATTGAATTCTTATCTATTTTCAAATATCGGTGTCAAAGTACGTGTTTACGACACCGATACGTAAGTAGTACGTACCTACGTTTCTAATACGCAAGCGATAATCCTTACGATAAGGCGCGACAACTAGATCGCCAGATGTGTCTCTCGTAAAATGATTTCAAGTCGCAGGTGTGCGATGAACGATGATCGATGGCTACGTGTACGTATAGTACGTTGTGCGTTGATTCTGTGAAATTTGGTCACGCGATAGCGATGACGACGACGACCACTTCGCAGACACGTAGTGGTAAGTACATATTGTGTAAAAGAGATGGAATGGAATCAACCGCAAAGAGATACGTCAAACTCGCCCTTGCCCTTCTGCGTTATTATGATTATTGTATTGCGGCTGTGTCGAGTTGGCTCGCGAGCGCTAAAAAGTAGCAGAGGTTGAAATTCCGGAAATTTTGTAATTAATCGAGTATGGTACCTCGTGCGAGATAACGTTGAATTTGGGTCGTTGGCTCGATGGCAGGGTGTTCCGAGAAGCTGCGAATTGACGTAGTGACAAGAGTCGTAATTGGCGCAGAAGTAAAACATTGAAATAACTTCAAATAGAATTTTGGGAAATCGTGTTTAATTGAACTGGCTCGAGATGTAGAATCAGGGTTACCAAGAGGTTGACAAAATTGAGATTGAAAAAAATTAGGCTTCATCAAAGTTTCAAAATTCTTAGAAAAGTCGTGCTTCGGCAAATTTTTGAAAAAATTGTGTTTCAACGAATTTTTTGGAATATTGTGCTTCAGATGAATTTCAAAAAAATTGGGGTTCCACAAATTTTCAAAAAAAATTAGTATCGTCAAAATTTTAATAAAACGAGTTTTCAATAAAATTTCTTTAAAAATGTTTCAACCAATTTTTGAAAAAATTGTGTTTTGGATGAATTTCAAAAAAATTGAGTTTCGAGAAATTTTGAGAAAAATTCGGTTTAATAAATCGAATTTTCAATAAAATTTCTTTGAAAATGTGTTAGAACCAATTTTTGAGAAAAATAGAAAAAATTGAGTTTCAAAAAATTTTTGAAAAACTTGTGTTTCGACTATTTTTTGGAAAATTGTGTTTTGGATGAATTTCGAAAAAAATGAGTTTCAAGAAATTTTGAGAAAAATTCGGTTTCATAAAAATTTTAATGAATCGAATTTTCGAAAAATAGAAAAAATTGAGTTTCAAAAATTTTTTGAAAAAATTGTGTGTTGACTATTTTTGGAATATTGTGTTTTGGATGAATTTCGAAAAAATTGAGTTTCATGAAATTTTGAGAAAAATTCGGTTTCATAAAAATTTTAAGGAATCGAATTTTCAATAAAATTTCTTTGAAAATGTGTTACAACCAACCAATTTTTGAGAAAAATAGAAAAAATTGAGTTTCAAAAATTTTTTGAAAAAATTGTGTTTCGACTATTTTTTGAAAAAATTGTGTTTTGGATGAATTTCGAAAAAATTGAGTTTCAAGAAATTTTGAGAAAAATTCGGTTTTAATAAATCGAGTTTTCAATAGAAAATGTGTTTCAACCAATTTTCGAAAAAATTGAAAAAATAGCGTTTCGACTAGGTATTTTTTTGGAAAATTGTGTTTTGGATGAATTTCGAAAAAATTAAGTTTCAAGAAATTTTGAGAAAAATTCGGTTTCATAAAAATTTTAATAAATCGAATTTTCAATAAAATTTCTTTGGAAATGTGTTACAACCAATTTTTGAGAAAAATAGAAAAAATTGAGATTCAAAAAAAAATTGAAAAATTGTGTTTCTACTATTTTTTTTTTGAAAAATTGTGTTTTGGGTGAATTTCGAAAAAATTAAGTTTCAAGAAATTTTGAGAAAAAATCGGTTTCATAAAAATTTTGATAAATCGAGTTTTCAATAAAAAATGTGTTTCAAGCAATTTTCGAAAAAATAGAAAAAATGGTGTTTCGACTATTTTTTTTGGAAAATTGTGTTTTAGATGAAAATTAAGTTTCAAGAAATTTTGAGAAAAATTCGGTTTCATAAAGATTTTAATAAATCGAGTTTTCAATGAAATTGTTCGTTTTTTTAAGAAATAGAAAAAATTGAATTTCAAAAAAAAAAATTGAAAAAATTGTGTTTCGACTATTTTTAGGAAAATTGTGTTTGGATGAATTTCGAAAAAATTGAGTTTCGAGAAAAATTCGTTTCCACCAAAGTCTTGTGTTTCAACAAATTGTTTAGAAAATTTAGGTTCAAATAAATATTAGAAAAATTGAGTATCAACAAAGTTTTGTGAAATTGTGTTTCAGAAAAATTTCGAAAAATTGTGTTTTGACCATATTTTTTTTTTAGAGAGAGAAATTGTGTTTTCGATGAGTTTTAGAATACCTATAAAGTTATGAAAAAATTGCATTTCAAAATCTTGGAAAAATTGTGCTTCAACAGAAATTTTCCAAAAATTTCCTAATATAATTTTAGTCGAATAATTTGAAGGGGAAAAAAATGATTCCAACGTGAACATTTCGAATTGGCCTGCTTTGTCTACTTTCAAGATGAATAATGCGAAATAAATCATCGGGCTCCTGCGTCGAAATCGCGTCGTCAGGCGGCGGAACTTTTCTCGTGAAATTTTTGACTCATCTCGCCCTGATGACTCGTTGCTTTCTCGATCGTCCAAATCGAATCCCATCTGTCTCGTCCTACGCGCATTTTGGCCGACAATACTCGTCGCACAGACGCGCACGTAATAAGAAAGAACCTAGAAAACTATAGCTGTCAAATTAATCATCGATCTTCTCGTAGGCTCTGGTAAGGTTCGCATCTGACGCGGTATTCGCAGTAAATTGCCAGTATTATGACGTTGGGAAAATTCGACACCGAACGACGACGTGACGACCGGAATTTTTATGCAATTTTTTCATTTTTATCTGCGGGTTTTTACCCACCTGTTTCATACGAGTTCATGACTTGTGTATTGCATACCTATTATCTCTTTAGTTCACGCGAGTCGCCCCTCGCACCGGAACAGGATGTGTAATTGGAAATCGGATATAGGAAAATTGCGGCGCGGCGTGGCGGCTCCTCTGTGTGGCGGGCTGCGGCAGCAACACCTCGTCATTTTCATCCGTTCGGTTTATATGTAATCATGTATGGGTCGTTAGTGTGTGCGTGTATAGTAGGATACATGACGTACGATTATATTATTCGATACCTCCGAGTTATGTTATACTATACTCATTCAGATGCAGCATCGTCGTCGCAGCTCAAGGTCGTTCTTATAACTGTGATTCAGTCTACCTCTGCCTTGATCGGTGTAATTTCTCATTATTTGGCCATCGTTACTGAAATTAAAATTCCTCTCCCTCCGCCCTCGAATAAAAAACTTCGGAGAATTTTTTTCAATCGGTTAATGGGCGGCTGTGCTGGTGGCGCTGTTGTACTGATTTATGCGACGATGCGTGCCCTGTGTATTCGAACGTCGTCGTCGTCGCCTAATTACCCAAATACCCGTTACCGGTGCGTCGATGTGTCGATACCGATGCAGAAACGGAACGGAAATCGAACGAACTAAGCGTGCATGTGTACGAACAACTGCGGTACCGTTAAAATTAAACCCATGACTAACCCACTGATCGAATGCATTGGCCGTATGGTTGTTTGTATTAGCGTGTATTTTCTGCTGCGAACCCAAGTGTGAACTTTGGAGCTGAATGTGAGATGCAGAAACGTGCTATCAGGCAACGTGATTAGTTTTTTGAACGGACGTAGAATAATTATGATAACGAGATTGCGAAATTGATATTTCGTCGTTAGGTAATGATCTCTCTACTCATCAATCAATTTTCCAATGAGAAAATATTGGAAAAAAGTTGAAAAATAATTTTTTGGGAAAAAGGAAGATGAAAAATAACTCGCACGGATGTGATAACGTGAATTTGTAAATTTAAAAGAAAAAGAAAGAAAAAAAGACCTACCTCAACGTTGAAAAAACAAGTTCCGGTCTCGACAAAAATGTGAATATCGACGCGGAGGATACCGCTCGATAAGTATTTTTATACCATAAAGGAAGGAGGAAGATACCACAGCAAAGCAAAGCTAAGCGAGAATGCACGTGAGAAACCCGGTGACTGTGGGTGCGCGGGTATGGGACGGACGAAGAAGCAGGCGACGACGACAGCTGCGTTCGAGGGAAGTCGAAGCCGTCTCCACCGATCGGCTACCAATCAATGGATCATTTCGAGCGCATTAAATTGGCTTTAGTTGGCGGAAATGTGGGCCATGCGACGAGCCGTATATTCTTGTATTTTCTTCGCGTATTATCGACGCGATTTTTTGCGGAAATAAAGAAAAAGATATTAAGATTGGAAAACGACGGGATATACCTACTCTCTGAGAGGCTGGGGGTAGTTTCTTTCTCGTCTCGATGCGATGTTTGGAGCGCTATGTACGCGAGCCCCGCGAGAAACGGATGTGAAACCAGCTTTCGCTTTTGGCGATGATGATAATTAGAAGAAGGAAAAAAGAAGAAATAAGTATACGCGGAATACTCGGTTGTCGGATGATTTCTAGGGTATATGTATAAGACGCGCGGAGTATGCGTATAAGGGATAATACAGCAACGTCGAACCGGAAGCGTTCCTTTTTATTTTTCCTGCTCGTTTGGAGAGTACTCTGTACGTGAATGTACCCCTTCTGTGGGTCGCGGTCGGCTCGCCTGGGTGTATCTTTTTGTATGTAAAAGTCTCTCCGTGATGTAGACGACGACGGTCTACGTGTGTGAATTCTCTCACCCTGTGGCTTTTGTCGAGTCGTCTTTGTACGTCTACACTCTACAGCATCTAGATGAGTCGACGTACGAACGGGGCGCGGAGGGTGTTTTTTCTGTATACGTACGTAGGTATGCGTATGTGATTTTCAATGAACTGCGACTGACTGCCTATAGGCCTACCTTTACTCTGGCGAGCATTTGTGGTACCCTTATGCCCGCCGCCGCCGTCGCCCATTAGGTACACACATGTGTTTTCACTTTGTATTATGTACTTAGATTTAAACGTTCGCTCGTTTATCGTACAGTGTCCGGTTTTTTGCTTCCTTTTGTTGTTCGACTTTACACGGGTTTGTTTTGAAAAAGAACGAACGCGAAATTTCCTGCTCGCAAGTCGAAGGTGTGCGCAGGAAGTTGGCGTTTTAAGAGAGCGAATAATAGTACGTACGTAGTATACGTCGTGAAGTGAAGTGAAGTGAAGTGAAGTGAAGTGGGCAGGATGTAGTAATTGTGTGACCATTGCTAGTTCCACGAGATTAGATAGGTAGTTGAACCGGATCGACCAGGCCGAGCTACTATAAGGGTTGTATTAGCGAGAGGGTGTGATCGACGTACGTAAGCTACGGTGATCTTCACCGTGTTTGGACTGGGCTACGTAACGAGTAATTAGTGGCTTGAGAAAAAGGGCAGGTAACCGCGTAATACGTAATTTTTCAAGATGCGACTTCCTCGAGAATATGTATGTACTCACTCGGATGGGGTTCGCTGTGCACCACGCTGATGGTAGGGCGTGTCGTGCCTATTTTAGATTTTTAAAAAGACTATTTTAATTGTAGGTTGTGTGGCGAGTCGAGTTGTGATTTGGAAACGGTTGAATGGCTGCGGAGGATTCGAATCGTTGACGGGGCAATTTTTCTTGTTCGTATTAAAGCCGGTCGAATATATGGAATATTATGTACGACGTAGTGTGTAGTATGTTGAGTGAGGTTTGCGTCTTTTTTTTTTTCTCAGAATAATTAGCGTTGTTGATGTAGAGGAAAATTAAGTACGAGGTATTCGATTAGGATGCTGGCTAACGTTCTGATTCGAAATTAAACGTAGATAAACTTTTCGATGATCTAATGTTGGTAAATATTCTCAACTTGCTTGCCACGTGTGTTCTATTGATAATTCGATACAGCTGAAGTAAGCTATTTGTGAGAATTTTTTATCTCGTTGCGAGCACTCGTCTGAACGGAAGTTTGGTTCGATTCGAACGAATCAGAAATTAAAGCACTGGAAGAAGAGTATTGATTCGAATCTTGCTGAAAATGCAAAAAAAATATTGAAAATTAAAAATTTTTTAGAGAAATTTGTTCGTGAACGACTGAATCGGTTTACAAAAGAATCATTCGCGAATGAAAAATTCATTCTTGGAAATAACATGATTGAAAAATTGATGAAAATTCTTTCAAAAAATAGTTCGCGAACGACTGAATCGATCTTCAAGAGAATCGTTCGCGAACGAAGAGTTGATTAGAAGAATTTGATTCAGAAAAATCATTCGCGAGCGAATGAATTTGTTTTTGAGTGGATCGTTCGCGAACGATAAATTCTGTTGCTGAGTGAATCGTTTGCGAATGAGAAATTGATTGGAAGAATTTGATTTGGAAAAATCGTTCGCGAACGAATGAATCTATCATTTATTGAATCGTTCGCGAACGTAAAACAAACGTATAATTGAATGAAAAAATTGGTTATAATTCTAAGAATATCAGTTCGAACAATTGAATCAATTTTGAAGTGAATCGTTCGCGAACGAAAAATTTATTCTCATCGTATGAAATTGAGAAAAATTGATGAAAATTCTGAAAAAATTGTCTCAATGGATGGAGTCGACTTCTGAACGAATCGTTCGCGAACGACTGTGTCGGTTATCTTATGAATCGTTCGCGAATGATTGAATCAGTTTACATATGAATCGTTCGCGAACGACTGAATCAGGCAATATATGAATCGTTCGCGAACGACTGAATCAGTTCACGTATAAATCGTTCGTGAACGACTGAATCAAATACATCTGCATCGTTCCCGCGAGCGTCGTAGTCAGATAACATGAATCGTTCGCGAACGACTGAATCAGTTTACATATGAATCGTTCGCGAACGACTGAATCAGTTCACGTATACGTAAATCGTTCGTAAACGACTGAATCAAATTACATATGAATCGTTCGCGCGAACGACGAAGTCAGATAACATGAATCATTCGCGAACGATTTGTAGAAGAGTGAATCGGTCGTTCAAAAATTGATGCATTAAAACGTGATCATTTTCCATGAAAATTTGAAACCTTGGGACATGTCGTTCACGACCGACTGAATCATTTGCCAACGAATCGTTCATCAACTCCCGAATTATCAAAGAACGTATTTCTCCCTCTTTTTTTCTTGAAAAGGAGAAGTTTTCATGATAGTCTTTCGCGAACCGAAACTTTTGGCATTCGATGACTTTTCGTTCGAATCACAATGGGAGAATCAGTTCTTCCTGCGATTCGTCGCCCACAGACGCCCACATGGCGCCGTGAAGCCACATCAGTCAGGAAACTGGGAAACCCTTCGTGGCTATAAAGTGACCTATAGGAAATGGCTGGCGTTGGCTAAAGTCAGGCACGCGCGTACTCAATCACTTCCCAGTAATCACGAAAGTTCTGCGTACAATTGATATCGTTACTTCGATAAGATTATCGCGTTTCTATAAATTTCTAACCTCCCGTTTCCGGTGATAATACTCTTAGCTGTAACGTCGAAGGAAAATGCTGCGTGGAAATTCTGCGATAGGTATTAGAATGATTTTTCTCAGCTTCGTTTGTTTTTTTGATGCCCTTCAACGAGGCGATGATTTGATTATGCTTCGAATGGAAAACGCTCACGTTGCTGGAGGGTAAAATGGCGATGTAGATAATTTCGTTCGAGGTATGTATCGTTTGTACAGTCAGCAAGTCCTTGGAAAGGAAGTCGTCTGACGTCTGCTCGAAAGGTTTTCAACCTGGATGAAAATTAGACTACGGCTGCAAATTCCAGTCTGTCGATTAATTCATTCTATAGGTATACCTGTTCTCGCTTGGGTGATGTTCGAGTATAGATCTGTGACTAGCGGTGCAATGTTGTATGTTTTCTCGTTTTATCGATGAATTTGAAGAAAAAAAAAAGCAAGCCAGTTGAACGTGATAAGGAATGCATCGATGCGAATCGCACAAGGTTAATTTACCGGCTTGGTTTTACGTCAAAAGAGCAAATAAGGACTATGGCAGATATCTACTTCCGTTCGTTCGGTGCTCGTTCGTGTGATTATATTATTATTCGTAGATACATTTGATTTGGTGCTTGGAGCTATTGATAGGATATGGCAGGGCAGGGCAGGGCAGAGGTTATTAGAATGTATTGCAACGTCGGGACGACTGTGTACGTTACGATCATCACGAATGCAGCAGACGAAAAACGGTAAGGGTTCGCAACGCTATATACTGTATGTGGTCGCTGATGAGTGCGCGAGGATCGGATGAATTTTTACGAAATTGGGCGGATGTCGCGCGATACTTTTTTTTAATTGTAAATTATTTGGAGTTTGGCCAATTCGGCGACGTTTAAGGAGGCGATTCGCGAAGCGACCGGAGAGGCGGTTGATTGCACGTGTGTGTGTATATTGTTTACTACTCGGAACCCATTGGTGTGGTTCGCTGTGTGCGATGCCATCACGACTGTCATGTGTCGCGTGATGTATGCGAAAAATTCACGGCTATACGGTTGTGTAGGTCGTCCGCACCCTTGAGACGGATACAGTTCAGGCTGGTTCGAATGAATGGGATTTTTATGCGATGCGATCTAAGGGACGAGAGAGAGGCGGGTGACCTAGAGTGGTGTCGCGAGTGAATGCGAGCAGCGGAGGCGTCAGTCAGCGCCTCTGTGGAATGCGGAGGTGGTTTCAAAACTGAGCGTCGCTGGTGTTGGTGATTTGGTAGTTGGCGAAAGAGTTTTGGGACGGATCGAGCGCGTATCGACTCATCGACTGATATCGCCTCGAAATGGCGGATTTGAATGATTTTGTTGGTATTGAATCGTTCGCGAACGATTTTGAAAATTTCTAATTTACGATAATTCGGTGATTCGCGGAGTTTGAAATTGATGAATCATTCGCGAACGATAGAATCGAATCAGATTTCGAGTGAATCGTTCGCGAACGAGTTGGAGAATTCATTCTCAGTTGAATTTTTGGAAAAACTGGAAAGAGGAAGTTTGATGAATTGACGAGTCGTTCGCGAACGACTGAATCGAATCCATTTTTGATCGAATTGTTCGCGAACGATTTCCAAAAAATATGTTTTTCGTCCAATTTTTTTTCGATTGATAATAAGTTCAACTTGAAAGCTTGACGAATCGTTCGCGAACGACTGAATGAATCGAATTCGTTTTGGAGTGAATCGGTCGTGAACGAGTTGGAAAATTAATCATTCTCAGTTTTTTTTCATGAACAAATTTCGATAAATTGACGATTCGTTCGCGAACGACTGATTCAAATCGAATTGAACGAATCGGTCTCGAATAATTTTAAAAATCAATTCTTGATCTTGGTCGATTTTTTTGATGAAAATGATTCGAACTTGAAAAATTACGAATCACACACGAACGACTGAATCGAAATCATTTCTCAGTGAATCACTGTTGAATGTGCTGAAAAGTTCGTTTCAAGTTGATTTCTTCGCTTGAAAAAAATTTTGATGACGATTCGTTCGCGAATGACTGATTCAAATTTAAAGAGGA
This sequence comes from Paracoccus marginatus, assembly GCA_900065295.1. Taxonomy (NCBI): domain Eukaryota; kingdom Metazoa; phylum Arthropoda; class Insecta; order Hemiptera; family Pseudococcidae; genus Paracoccus; species Paracoccus marginatus. The sequence goes on from FIZT01054697.1 coordinate 11,659, forward strand.
GAATCGTTCACGAACGACTTTGAAAATTGATTTGCAATCGACTCTTTTTTTGTGGATTTTTTTGATGAACCTGATTCGTTTGATGGAAATTGCGAGTCATTCTCGGACGAACGAATCATTCGATTAGGATGATTTTAATTTTTTTGAAATCCTCGTTCAAATGAATCAGTCTACAACTCAACGTCAAAATTATTTTGAATTTTTCAAAGTCTATTGCTCGTAAAATCGCGTGCTTTTTCGGTCGAAAAACGCTTTTTAAAGAATTAGAAAACTCGATTCACTTCGACTTGAAATCATTAACACGTTCGTTTTTCATTTGAAAAGAATAAAAAATTATTCTAGGAAGGCGATGTGTTACGAAATAGCGAAGGAAAAATTATTGTTATGCAAAATAAATAGGAAGCTCGATAATTTTCGCCTTGGAATACGCGTTGAAAAATTTACTGACCGTCTAATTTTTCATTCTTCTAGTATTTCTGCGAGTGATGCAATTTTTCAATGACCTGTCGTAATTTTTTTTTCATCATTTTTTCTTCAAATGCACGTCCTGTCGTTGATCCATTAATTTTTAACGCGCTTAGCCAAGGTTTCCGGTCGGTTTAATTTTTCGGTAGGTACCTACCGAAGGGAAATAACGTCGGCTCAGCGAAATGCCTTCGTGGCTGATTGGATATCGCGTATCGGTCTCTGTGGCAAACTGATTCATGCGGCCGGAGCCAGACAGAAAGCTCCGCAGTCAGCAATGTACAGTACGAGTACTTGACCGGACGGACGACGAAATTTCCATACCGTTAGACGAGCATTTATTCGGCGAATGTAATCGAAAACTCGTACGTACAGACGGTGGCCATCAAATTATGAAGAATATTTCGTTGGTTTTCTATTTCACGTATTTGCGATGAAATTTTTTTATGCAAACGTGTAGGTAATGTAACGAGTGTGTTGAAAAAAAAAAAAATGACCATTGTATGTATAGTTCAAAGTACGCATACAGTAGTCGACTGCCTGTAGGGTTTACATACGTGGAATATAATCGAAGACATAGGACCGAGGACCGAATAATGAGCTATTTTTTCACACGCTTTTCATTCTCTGCCACCGTGTTGGCCGCTCGTATTCTCTCATCCTCATCAGCGGTATTTAATAATAATAATAATATTGCGAAATATACTATACACGCGTAAACAATGAACTTCACATTATGACGAGTTGGCGACGCGAGCGCGAGCCACAGATGTTTTTTGTCCGTACTTACGAGCGTTTACAAGAAAAGAAAATCTGCGATAAAATTTCCAACGAGGAGACGGAGGTGGCGTGTGCCTACTGCCTACTGCTTGCGTTTTATTTCATTTTTTCCATCATTTTATTATTATTATTTTATTAGGTACTTCGAAATTTCACAAATCCCACAGGTGTATTTTTTTCTCGCGCAAATGTACGTAACTTTCACCTCATTGTTGAGCGGAAATATACACATACTTACGCGCCATCGCCATGCATTTGCGTGGTGTTTTGTTTTTTTTTTTTTACATTATTTCGGTAATATGATGTTTGCTGAATCGACATCAATTGTGTATTATTCTGTAGTACCTACACGTAGGTATACGTATGTGTTTATAGGAATGAAGGTGATAATTATATACGATGATTTTATTGTGTTTCAGTCCGTTTTTCGGAGAAGAATTCCAGTTCGAGGTGCCTCGTCGGTTTCGATATCTCAGCGTATACGTCTACGACAGAGACAGGCCGAGCAAAAATGACCGTATGCTGGGTAAAGTGGCCATCAAAAGGGAAGATCTGCACGCTTTCCATAATAAAGATCATTGGTTCCCGATACGACCTATTACGCAGGATAGCGAAGTTCAAGTGAGTTTATCAGCCGGTTTAGAACTATTTTTAGATTGGGAAAAAAAGTCATTTTTGAAAAGACGAGTCTCTCAGTACGGGTGGAATGGGGAATTCCCTCGAGAAAAATTGAATTTTTAGGGTTTTTTTGTTTTGGGAAACTTTTTGGTCACTTTTAGCTCAAAAAAAAGTTACTGAAAATTACGTTTTTTCCTCAGAAATTTGGTGATGTCTAGAAATACGATTTCGAATGGAAATATTGAGCAAATAATAATTTTTTTTTACAAAACTTCAGTTCAATTTTTGAAAAATATTCTAGAATTTTTTTCTTCAAAATTGTGTTGGTTGAAGTGAAAATACTACGATAAAAGTGATGATTTATTTGAACCAAGATTTTTGTAATTATTTCAAATTCCAGCAATTTTTGAATTCTGTCAGATTTGAAGAATTTGATAATTTTGGTCGAATTTTTGAAAAAAAAATGCCTTCTTTTGCGATAGTCTGGCTTTGGATTTTTTTTGGACACCCTGTAAATTGAGGTTACGAGGTGAGAAAACATGCCATGAAAACTTTTAGCTCGATTGATGCATTATTTCACCCCGTTGAATGGGGTAATTTTTGAAAATTTCGAATTCAGCGTTATTATTCTCTAAATGGATCAAAATTTTGGTTTCGAGGTCGAGGGCTCTTTCGGGTCCCTATCGAATAAGTATTTATTATAATTCGATTTCATTTTGACTACCATCGCTTTTCTCACCGGGCTTCAGTGGGAAATATTGCGAAGTTGCGAGCGTTACAAAAATTCTCCTATCGCTGGGTCAGTTGGGTGTGCACTAGGGTGCCCTGATTTTGACTTTTTTTTTGGAAAGTTGGGGAGGGGGAGTGAAAAAAAGTTGCCAAATGGCGTCAAAATAACGTGGTAAAAATCTCAGGCCCCTGACTAAATTCTACC
>FIZT01054717.1:0-19719 GCA_900065295.1 Paracoccus marginatus
ATCTACCACCCAAATATCAGCCCTGGATCTCTCCGGGGCAGATTCACCATGGTTGTCTCTCTATGCCCTTTTCTGGATTTTTCCAAGCTACTGTTTTGTTGCTTGAATTTCAAATCACTGCTTTGAAAAAAAAATCCTTTTAGGGTGTTGAGATCATCAGGAGCATAGTGAATGGGGGTGGGCTACGTTCAATTGCCTCCAGAGTTTAGACAAAATGATAGTAGGTAGATGGTCTGTTTTTATATTAATCAAGAAATAAGAAAAAGAGCGTTTTTTTCAATAGGAGATGCACTTTAGGGACCTCCTGCTCTCCTGCCCTAGCGCCTAGGGGGCTTAAAAAATTTTTGGACGTCACCCAAAGTAAATTACCTCACATAATTCGGTCAAAACCCGTGAGATGTTTTTTTTTCACTACCTACATCCCAATGTGTATTGTAGAATTTTTTTTTCAATTTTTTTGCTAATTTTTTTCCTGTTTTCATTTTTTTTTAAATTTTCCCAAGGTCTGTTGGACTTGGAAATTTATTTCAATTTTCAATTATCTAATAAATTTGTAATTTCGTTCGAAATATTTTTTTTCAATTCTTAATTTGAAAAAAGTTGGGTGGGTATTCCAAATTTGTACTTAATAGTACTCATTTGATCATGTTTGCGTGGTTTTCATCAGAGATAATGAACTTGATGGGTACCTACACCCATTGTTGACATTAATATCGTAATGCGTAAATTTCTCGATACTCGTAGGCACTTATTCAATGGAAATTGAAATTACTTCAACGCCATCATGCATATTCTTGTACGATGAATCGTCCAATTCAAGAGGTTGGTCCTCGAAACGTCGGTGAATTTTACCTCGCAATATTTTCATATTTAAAAATGAAAGTACAGTGGGTGAAAGTATCGAAAAAAATTACGTTTCAATTTGAATAGTAAATAATTGTGGTCGAGTTTTCTACGACAATATGTCCATTTGCGGGTAATCCAGGTAAAAAATTCATTCATCGTTGTAAAATACTGAAATTTTATATTCCTATCTAGTGAATAAATATTTTTAGAATGATTTAAAGAGGATTAAGGACGTCATTTTGTTGAAAGAAAAATCAAAATGAAAAGAAAAACCATTGAATGCTTCAAGTAAAATGAAAAAGTTCCAGCATATTTCTGATCACGATGGGCTTACTACTGTATTACGAATTCAACATCATCGAAAACTGTATGGTAATAGTTTCGATAATTTTACTCGCGATTTATCTGATCACGTGTTCGAGCAAAGAAAACTTGAAGAATTTGCCCAACCGAACGTTATATTCTTACTGCATCACTTTATTAATGTTGTACCTAAATTATATCATTTTTTACTTCTTTCGGCATGATATGTATAAGTTAAAATTTATAAAACCTTTGATCAATTTCATCACCCAAACGCATTACATCTGGACGTTCATAATTTCGTACGAATATTGGCGCGTCGTCTACACCTCGATGAAGAACCGAAGAGTAATCGTAGAAGGGCAAACGAAACGCTACCTGATCTATTGCTTATTTGGATGGATTGTACCTGCACTTTTCGTCGTCATTTTGGCCATTTTGGACGAATTGGCCGTGCGTAATTGCCTCGTCACACGTTCGCCATCGCTGGAAGACCAGCAACAGCCAGGCGCATCAGCGGTATCATCGTGCAGTTATCTGGTTTCGATTCCGTTCATCAAGAAAACTCGTCAAGTTTTAAACGCTTCAACTTGCGTGATTTTTCTGGCCGTCGAGGTTGCTCTGTTCTCCTACATAGTGCTCAGTGATCATATCGAGTCCAGCGCGAAGAGAAATAATATCATGGTGTTTATCAAAATCGCTTACATGACCAATGGATTTTGGTTACTTCTGTGTTACACCTTTCAGTGGGCTTCGGGTGCTACTCTCAAGGTAGCTGAGACCATTTGGGTGGTGTTGTTCGCTTTTCAAGGTACCTTTGTGTTTTTTGCTTTTGGCGTCGGGAAAAGTATGTTGGCCAGGGCCTGGCCCAGATGTAGATCTAGAGTTGCCAGTTTGTGCGATTGCGAAGAATGTGTTGATAACGAGACCAGCTTGGAGGGCGGAGAGGAAGTCAAGAAAATTGACAAAAGTTCTCTGATTTTTAGGTAGGTGTTACCCTCTCCATTTCATTCCAAATGAAAAATTTGAGGTATTGTTCAAATTTGGGACAACTTGAGCCTTGGGTCGACTAAAGGTATCAAATTGTGAAGGATCACTCTCAACTGGAATCAGTGAAAAACCACTGAAAAAAGTCAGAATTGCACCACAGCCAAATCAATGAAAAAAAATCACTGCAATTTCGGTGAATTTTCATTGATTTTTCTGCAAGTTTTACTGATTTTTTTAGTAAATTATCGCAACATTGACTGATAAATCAATGATATTGACTGAAATTTCAGTGATTTTTTCACTGATTTGCCTGTGATGCAATTCTGACTTTTTTCAGAGAAATTTTCACTGGTTCTAAATGAGGAAGATGTTTGTATAGTTTATGTATTTTCAGTACCTACATAATATTTGCTCTAAGTATGCTTATAAGTTGGATATTTACCAATAAATAAAAATGCTCAGAATTCCTTCCATGCCAAGAAATAATTTGTAGCAATTCTGTATTTCTAACAATTTTTCAAATATTTGGACTGATCCATTGTTTTTCCTGGGCTTTATCAATTTTCAATATTACTGATGTTTGTTTTTCACTCACGTTTATTGACTGATAGGTATAAGATAGTAAGAGATCTTGAGTGGCTATAAATTATGCCTCACTCTGAAAATAAATCGTTTCTGGGTACGTATTTCGTCTTTCGTCACTCATTTGCTTGAAATAATTTTCGTTACTTCGTCAGATCTATTTTGATCTTTTTCATGTCGAAAGAAGCATTTCAATGGAAAGTGAAAGTGTATCACAAAAGTGTAGCTTCTTTTTACCAAACAACTTCACATTTATTGACGAGCTTACATACGTGATTCATCAAGTGAGAAATCCAGGAATAGGTAAAATTTTTCAATTCTATTCTATTTGCTAATTTTTTCCAATGATTTGGATCAAATTTTGTTTTAAATTCTTGTTTCAAGAGGAGCTATAACCATAATCTCATGGCAAGAAAGAGCTGATCACAAGGTTGATTGAAAGTCATTCCATTCTGGTGCTCACTCATACACATACAATGACTTCAGTACTAGGTTACAATCGCGAAGACCTGGAACTATGGGCAATAATTATTTCGTCAATTTTCCTCGTCGCATTTGTAACAATTAGTACAACAAAAGAAAACCTGCGAAGTTTACCCAATAGGACATTGTACACTTACTCGATATCGTTACTTTTGTCATACGTTGCCGCAACGTTCGTAACTTTCGCGAAGCTCGGTTCAGATACGAATGTCAAAGAAATAGCTTTTTACTCGCATTATTACGCCATCGAAGCGTACAATTGTTGGATATTTGTGATTTGCTACGAGTATTGGCGTGTGACGTACAACTCGTTTAGGAAAAGAAGAGTCGTCGTCGAGGGTCAAACCAAGCGATACTTGGTGTATTGCTTTTTCGGATGGATCCTACCTGCGATGCTGATAGCAACGTGGAGTATTCTGAACGAAATATTGGACACGAATTGTACCGGTAGATGGGAAGATTTCTGGAACGAAGATTGCCGATATGTCGTAATCGCTGCTAATGTGGTTATGGCTGCTCAGATTTTCACGTTTCTTTTATTCGTCATAGTTGCAATGATGCAGATTGGCCTTCTAGTTTATATGTTTTCGAGTAACTGCGTCGAATCCAACGTTGACAGGAGTTACTTTATGGTTTTTATTAAAGTCTCATTCATGACGAATACAATGTATTCGGGGGTGCAGATCGCTGCCGTGCTGGTTTCTGATGAATGGGCAGTTGCGCTTGAGATTGTCTACCCGTTTTTGTACGCACTCCAAGGTACTTTTGTGTTTTTTGCTTTCGGGTTTGAGAAAAACATGCTCACTCGTAAATGTTAGCCGAGTTCACCCAGGGCAGAAAAACTCGACAAAACCACCATCAGGTAATTTTTAGAACCGGTTCATTCGTTCGTAGTTTATGAAAAAGATGAAAATTGTTTCAAAATTCGATTTTTGATAGAAAATTGAAAAATGCCTAAATATTCTGTATATTTTTTCGAGCCCATTCATCAGTGGTTCTCGGCTCATAATTTGAACATTTTTTTCAAAATGAAGGTATTTGAGTAACCAGTTCAATGGTTTCTAAATATTGATCAATTTTTTTTCCGAACATCGAAGTGTGAAAAAAAAAATTGAACAAAAAGACGGAGGGAGTGTGAAAAATCGTAATATTCTGCGAAACTCCTTGAGTGATTCTCAAACTTTTACCTGCTTTTTAAAAAAGGTTTTGACCAACATCGGTGGAGTAGTTTACTCTGAGTGGGGAGACATCCCAAAAAAAATGAGCCCTCTAGGTAAGAAAGAAAGCGAGCAGGAGGTCCCCAAAGTGCACCTCCTTTTGAAAAAAAAAACGCTATTTTTTGTGGTTCTCAGCCAGTCAAAATGGTGTGTGAAACCCTTATTCATACTTGAAAGGTGCAATTTGAGTTTCTGCATCTTCCTGGACCATCATCATCCTTCTTGGATCGAAACTCAGACTGCTACCAGGAGGTCAAAAAGTTGCAGATCGCGATACTCCGGCCTGAATGAAAGGCTTTCGCAGGGTGAAAGAGTCATTAAAAGTGGTCAAATAAAAAAACTGATCGAGGATTCGTGTTCAGTGGGTCAAACTGTCCCGAATTAGACCCTTCAAAGGATTGTTTTCCTCGAAGTTGGGAAATTTTAATTTTTGTCATTTCTTATTATTTTTTTCCAAGTTGGATTTTTCCTGGAAAATTAATTTTTTCAACTGAACTTCAAGAAACACTTTAGCTGAAATGGTCTAAACGGAGGTAGTTTAACCTGCTGAACACGAATCCGTGATTAATTTTTCTATTTGACCACTTCAAATGACTTTTCCACCATGTAAAATGGGAATGAATAAAAATTTCTATGCTGATTACCTACTGATTGTGTCAAAAATTAATTTTTAGCAATTCTGCCTTTCTAACAAGTATTCAAATATTTGAGAAGCTTCATTGGTTTTTTTTTAGCTTAATCGATTTTCAATTACTGATGTTTGTTCTTCGCTCACGTTCATTTGCTAGTAGGATAATATGAGATCTTGAGTGGGTAAGAGTATAAATTATACCTCACCTTAAAAATAAATCGTTTCTGGGTACGTATTTCGTCTTTGTCATTTGCTCGAAATAATGTGATTCACTTCTTAAGTTCTATTTTGATCTTTTTGCGTGCCGAAGGGAGCATTTTAATGGAGAGTGAAAATGTGATGCAAAAGTTTCTTGTTTATTGACGTAGGCCGGCACATACATAATAACTCATCGAATTTGTAATCCAAAAACAGGTAAAATTTCACAATTCCATCGTGTTTGCTAATTTTTCCCAAAGATTTGGATCAAATTTTGTTTTAAATTTTTGTTTCAAGAGGGACCATACCCAAAACCTCATAGAAAGAAAGAACGGATCACAGCCTCACAGGGTTGATTGAAAATTCTTCTATTTTACTGCTCACTCATCCAGTACAATGACTTCAATACTAGGTTACAATTTCGAAGAGGTAAAATTTACGATGATGATTATTTCGTCAATTTTCCTCGTCATTTTCGTAACAATCAGCTCAACGAAAGAAAACTTGCGAAAATTACCCAATAGAACATTGTACTCTTATTCGATTTCGTTACTTGTATCGTATGTCGTCGGTCAAATGCTCGTAACTTTCGCGAAGTCCACTTCAAATACGATTGCCATCGATATACCCTATTACCTGCCTTTTTACGCCGACCAAGCGTACTACTGTTGGACGATTGTGATTTGCTACGAATATTGGCGCCTGACGTATAATTCGTTTAGGAAAAGAAGAGCCGTCGTCGATGGTCAAACTAAACGATACTTGGTGTATTGTTGTTTCGGATGGATTTTGCCTGCGGTGATGATAGCAACATTTGATGTCCTGAGCAAGATGATGCGACAGCAGTGTATCGATGCGTCGGAAATTTTTATGACAGAAGAATGTCTGTATGTCGTCATCGCTACATATGTGGTTATAGCGGCTCAGATTTTGACTCTTTTTTTGTGCATCGTGATTGTAGTGCTGCAGATTGGTCTTCTTGTTTATATTTTCACGAGTAATCGCATCGAATCCAACGTCGATAGGAGTTATTTGATGGTTTTTATTAAAATCACGTACATGACAAATACTTTTTGGGGGTTTCAAATTGCTGCAAATGTGGGTCCTAAAGAGTGTACAATCGTACTTCAGATTGTTTTCGCGTTTTTATACGCATTCCAAGGTACTTTCGTGTTCTTTGCTTTCGGGTTTGAGAAAAATAGGCTTACTTGTATGCGATGTTCCTTGTATAGAAAATAGTGGAAAAGCCGCTTTGTAGTTTTTAGAATCGGTTCAGTCGTTCGTTGTTCATTAATGGGAATATGGGATAGAACAGGGTTGGTAAATACTAAATAGAATTATTACAGAATACAGATATTGAAAAGTGGATATATTATATTCATAATTTGACCAATTTTTTTGAAAATGAACGTATGTATTTGAGAAAGCAGTTCAGTGGTTCCTAAAATTTCGACGATATGGAAAAGGTGCGGGATACTGTGAAAAAGATTCGAATATATTTTCGAAACCGGTTCAGTGATTCAATAATTTGTATCATTTTTTTCAAAAAATTGAATTGCGATCAAATTTTCAAGAAATGGACAACTGGAACCGGTTTCGTGATTATTAGCTTGGAAATTTTTGTAGAGAAACATAGTTTTTGAATAGGTAGGTATTTTATAATTTTGGAACCAATTCAGTTGTTCTCAATTCTCTGCTCATAATTTGAACAATTCTTCAAAATGAACACATCTGATAAACCAGTTCAGTGGTTCCTTAGGCTTCCATGTTTTTTTTTTCGATTTTCGAAGTATGAAAAAATGATGAAACCGAAGGTGTGAGATACTGTGAAAAATTTTAGTATATTTTTGAAACCGGTTGAGTGATTTTCAAACTCTAGTCAATAATTTCAGAAAAAATGATAATGTGATCAAATTATGAAGAAATGATCACAAGTGGGACTGGTCAGTGGTCATCAGCATGAAATTTGAATAATTTTTGAAAATAATCATTTTTGTTTCTTGTTCAGGGGTTTTCAATTTTGTCATACCCTTTTTGTAACCGGTTCAGTGATCCTCAAGTTGGAATAATTTTTGAAAAAATGATAAATGTGATTGTAAGTACATTTTAGTGATTCTTAGAATTCCGTATTCGTTGTAATTTTTGAAATAGGCATCTCATATTTTTTGAACCAGTGGCTAATAATTTGCAGAGTTATTGAAAATGGACGTGGTTGAGAAACCAGTTCAGTGCTTCCTCATTCATCAAAGATGTTTTCAAATACCTACTGGAACATGAAAAAAAAAAGAAAAAAAAGAATGAAAGTGTGAGATACTGTGGAAAATTGTGGAATAGTTTTAAAACTAGTTGAGTGATTCCCAAAATTAAAATATTTTTTTTTTAGAAATTGAGGTGTGATAAAACTTTGAAAAAAATGATCCATTGGAACCGGTTCCAATCAGCCTTGAAATTTGAACAGTTGTTGAAAAAGTCATATTTTTCAATCTAGTTCAGGGGTTTCCAAATTTTTTTAATCAATCTCCTGTAACTTGTTCAGTGTTTCCCATGATAATATATTTTTTGTAAAAACCGAAAAAATTTATTTTGATATAACTTTTTTCTGAAAACGTTGCAGTGGTTTTCAAATCATCGATCACTTTTTCCATCATCAAGAAACATATTTTTTCAAACAAAGTGCAGATGGTGATGATGAGTACTTTGATATGAGATCGTTTTGCTCATCAATTCATTAGTCATTACAAAAAGCGATCGAAGTTGAAAAGATTCGACAGTAATTTTAACGATTTTCCAAATATTTGACTGTCTCATTACTTACATCATCTGTTTTCCAACGAGCGTTTATCGATTTTCCATCAGTAATTATTCGAAATCAGTATTTGTTTTTCACTTGAGTACCTATTGGTTAGTACGTAAGATAATTGGGAGGTACATAGTAGGTATCGTTAGGCATAAATTCTACACGAAGTGCAATGAAACGTTTCTACGTAGGTATTTCGCTATCGTTACTTCCTACTTAGGAAAGCATTTTTAGTTAGTTCGTGAGAGCGACCAAGGAAAGTGAGATCTTATATCATTTTATCGATGGTATGTGTGTTCAACGTTGTACCTAATTGATCGAATGAGCAGATTTAATCAAGACGGCGCGGCGGCGGTAAATATTTTTTCAACAGATCGTACTTGGTAATTTTTTCCAATGCTTTGGGTCAAATTTTGTTAGGTATATTCTTGTTTCAAGTTTTGGCCCTCATTCCACCAATGGGGCTGGGTCACTATTTTGAAGACTTGGAATCATGGACGATGATTATTTCGTCGGTTTTGCTCGTCGTATTCGTAGCAATTAGTACATCAAAAGAAAATTTGGGAAGTTTACCCAATAGAACATTGTACTCGTATTCAATGGCGTTAATTTTATCGTACGTTAGCTACGCATTCACAGTTTTCGTGGAGCCCATTATAGATCCGAGTGTTGAATACATTCCATTTTACTTGGGTTACTTGCTTTCTTACGCCGTCGAAGCGCATTACTTCTGGACATTTGTGACTGGCTACGAGTATTGGCGTGTGACGTATGATTCGTTTAGGAAAAGAAAAGTGGCCGTCGACGATCAAAACAAACGGTACTTGGTGTACTGTTGTTTCGGATGGATTTTACCTGCGGTGCTGCGAGCAGCATTCTGTGCTCTAGATGCGTTGTGGACGCTGGATTGTTACGATTTCGACACGTGGCAAGATTTTATGCCTGAAGAGTGCCAGTATGTTCTCATCGCTACGTATGTTACTAGGGCGTTTCATGTTTTGGCCATTATTTCATACGTCATAATGGTAGTGATGCAGGTTGGTCTTCTTGTTTATATTTTAGCGAATAATCGCATCGAATCCAACGTTGATAGGAGTTACTTTATGGCTTTTATTAAGATTGCGTACATGACGAATATATTTTTCGTGCTCATGTTTGCTGCAGATATAGCTCCTAATGTAGAATGGGCGCTAGTACTCGATACTGTTAGCGTGTTTTTGCACACGTTGCAGGGTACTTTTATGTTCTTTGCTTTCGGCTTTGAAAAAACATGCTCACTTGTAAGTGTTCGCTGTGGTCAGTGGGCACCCCGTGTAAGAAATCTTTTTAAAAGGCCTCGGGGTAATTTTTAGAATTGGTCGAGTCTTTCGTAGCTTTTGAATGGGAGAGGGTTCATAAATGAAATTATATGTTAGGAAACTCTTCAGTGAGTCTTCAAATTTTGTTAATGATACAAAAGGATCAGTAGATCTCAATTCAAAATTCGAACAATTTTCTTGAAAGTGAACGATTTGAAGAACCACTTCAATGGTTCTTATAGTAATTCTTGAAACTTTTGACAGTTTTGACAAATTTAGCAATTTTGAAGAATTTTTATTCATTTAAATTTCTTTCAAATTTGAATGTTTTGAAAAACCAATAGTTTCAACACATTTGACGGTTTTGAAAATTTTGAAAAAAAAATTTTCAATGCTGAAGAATTTTCACGATTTGAAAATTTTTTAAAATTAGCCATTTTCAAAGGACGCATTAGCATTGTGAATCTGTCTATTAATCCATTGATTTATCTATTGCAAAAAATGATACGGAGTAAAAAGGTTCTACAGTAAAACACTTTTCGAATATTTGAAATATCTCATTGCATCATCAGCTTATTTTCAAATGAGCTGATTCAATATCTATGTTTGTTTTCCACTCGAATAATGGTTAGTAGTAAGTAGGATGATTAGACGTCTCGAGTAGGTATAAATTTTGTACAAACTTTAATGAAAAGTTTCTACGTATTTCGTTAGTATTTATTGTATTGAGTTGAAGAAACGATTAATGGAGAGTGAAAGCGTATTGCAAAAATATAGTTTGCAGCTCATTTTCATGTACTTAATAATTTCGCGTTCATTTCATCGATAGTGTGTACGTTACGTAGGTACCTAATTAATTAAGCGAGCACTCCAGATACCATGCAGGTAAAACTTTTCAATTTTTTCCAATATTTTGGGTCAAACTGCAAATAAAATTCTTGTTTCAAAGGGCGTCCATACCCATAATCTCGTCGCAAGAAAGAAGTAATCAAAGGGTTTATTGTTCGTGCTCACTCTAACGATGATTTCAGTCCTAGATTACAGTTTGGAAAACTTGCAACTATGGATAATGATCATTTCGTCAATTTTCCTCGTCGTGTTTCTAATAATTAGCACATCAAAAGAAAACTTGCGAAGTTTACCTCGCAGAACATTGTACACCTATTCGATATCGTTAATTTCATCATACCTCGGCTTCATACCAATAGTTTTCGTGAAACCCAGCATAAAAACGTACGCTAACAAGATACCATATTACTTATCTTGTTACGTCATCGAAGCGCACTACTTTTGGACGCTGGTGATTTGCTACGAGTACTGGCGCGTGACGTATAATTCGTTTAGGAGAAGAAAAGTCGTCGTCGAGGGTCAATTTAAACGATACACGGTGTATTGCTGTTTCGGATGGATTTTACCCGCGATACTGGCGGCAATATGTAATATTCTAGACGCCATGTGGAAACTGCATTGTATGGATGCGTCGTCGGAAAGTATCATGTCCGAAGAGTGCCGTAATGTCGACATCGCTACCAATGTGATTACGGTGACTCAGATTTCGGCGTGTGTTTTATGCGTCGTAATCGCAGTGGTGCAGATTGGTCTTCTTGTTTATATCTTTACGAGTAATTGCGTCGAGTCCAACACGGAGAGGAGGTATTTAATGGTTTTTATTAAAATTGCTTACATGTCGACTACGTTTTGGGGCATTTCGCTCGTTACGCTGGTGGTTCCTGATGAGTGGGCCAAAATAGTCGAGACTGTGTGCGTATTTTTTTACGCGTTCCAAGGTACTTTTGTGTTCTTCGCTTTCGGATTTGAGAGAAATCGTATGCTGACTCGTAAGTGTTCGCTGTGTTCACCACCCAGGGTGTAGAAAATTGTGGAAAAGCTGCTCTGTAATTTCTAGAACCGGTTTATTCGTTCGCGGTTTATGAAAAGGGTAGGGTTGGTGAAGGGAGTTATATTTTTGGAAACAGCTTAGTGATTCCCAAAATTTGGACTGTGATGAAATGTTGGGAAATGAGAATTTCTTATTTTTAGAACTGGTTCAGAGGCTTTGACAGTTTTGGAAATTTTCACGATGCATGTAGAAGAATATTCATGATACCTAAATTTTTCCAAATTTGAAAGTTTTGTAATTTTGAACAATTGAACAACATTGATAATTTGATAGTTTTGGAAAATTTGACAATTCTGAAAACGTTCAACGATTTTGAAAAATTTTACAACTTCAGACAATATGGAAATTTTGGAAAAATTTAGTTTGTTTGAAAATTTTGGAAAATTTGTCAATTCAGAAAAATTTTACAATTTTGAAAATATTATCATTTTGAGCAATTGAGCATTCCGAAAAATTTGACAGTTCTAAAAACTCGACTATTTTAAACAATTGAGCAATTTTGGAAAATTTGACAGTTTTGGAAAACTTGACAATTCTAAAAAAGTTCAACGATTTTGAAAAATTTTACAACTTCAGACAATATGGAAATTTTGGAAAAATTTAGTTTGTTTGAAAATTTTGGAAAATTTGTCAATTCAGAGAAATTTTACAATTTTGAAAATATTATCATTTTGAGCAATTGAGCATTCTGAAAAATTTGACAGTTCTAAAAACTTGACTATTTTAAACAATTGAGCAATTTTGGAAAATTTGACAATTTTGGAAAATTCAACGAATGTGAAAATTTGACAGTTTTGGAAAACTTGACAATTCTAAAAAAGTTCAACGATTTTGAAAAATTTTACAACTTCAATATGGAAATTTTGGAAAAATTCAGGTCGTTTGAAAATTGCTTATGCTGAAAAATTTCAGAATTTCGAAAAATTGATAGTTTTGACAATTTTAAAAATTTTGGAGAATTTGTCAATTCAGAGAAATTTTACAATTTTGAAAATATTATCATTTTGAGCAATTGAGCATTCTGAAAAATTTGACAGTTCTAAAAACATGACTATTTCAAACAATTGAGCAATTTTGGAAAATTTGACAATTTTGGAAAATTCAACAAATGTGATAATTTGACAGTTTTGGAAAACTTGACAATTCTGAAAAGTTTCACAATTTTGAAAAATTTTCAATGTTGGACGAAATGGAAATTTTAAGAAAATTGTCATTATTAGAAAATTAAATTGTTCATGTTGAAGAATTTCAAAATTTCGAAAAATTGATAGTTTTGACAATTTTGAAAATTGTGACAGTTTTGGAAAATTTGTTAATTCAGAAAAATTTTATAACTCTGAAAATATCATCATTTTGAGCAATTGAGCGATTTTTGAAAATTTGACAGTCTTGGAAAATTTAGGCATTTAGAACAATTGAACAATTTTGGAAAATTTGACAGTTTTGGAAAATTCAACAATTCTGAAAAGTTCTAAGCACGATTTTGAAAAATTTCACAATTTTGAACAATGGAGCGATTTATGAAAAATTGACAATTCTAAAAAAGTGAGCAACGATTTTGAAAAATTTTACAATGTTGGACAATGAGGAAATTTTTGGAAAATTGTCAATATTGATGTAACCCTGTCAACCGGTTCTGTGATTCTCAACATATGAATTGATTGAATAATTTATATTAACAATTTCATGGTTTCGTGTTGTGTCAAATCATCGTGTTATTCTGAAGAAAAATGGGAAGTGATTGCACAATTTACTTAGGCGAACAGCAATAGTCTAATTGATGGTTTTTTCTGACATCGTTTTATATGAAGTACGACGTCGTATCAGTCGTATGGCTTGTACGATAACGTTCACGTTTCTGATTCTTGTTTCCTCTAAACACACACATAGTTGATTACTAATACGAGCTACGAGTGCTTAGGTACTTCAATATATTTTGGCGCCTGATAAGATTCCAAATTTGAAGGCTTCATTCGCGAAGCAGTCTTATCTCTGGATTTTGTATCAACTAAAGAGTTGTTATATGGTAATGACTGGTCTTCTGTTGTTATTTTTGTTTTTTTGAGAAAAAATTCTTTTCCTAATTTTGTGACTTAGGGTTGTTTCTCTGAAAAAATGCGTCTCAACGGTTTATTTTTCGCTGTTTGTTTCAAGCTCGAACCGCCCTATCAATGTTGCACTCCTTGTTCAACATGTAAAACTCGAAAAAAGGTAATTGACAAAAATATTTTTACGTAATTTTATGATAAAGCCTCTCGAAAATACAGTTTGAACTGATCCTCCATTGTTCTATTGCCTACGGAGACTTCACAAGTACCCATACACGCGTCCGATGTGTGTATGAACTTATGAAGTGAGTTGATTGTTGAACCATTGTCAAAAAATCGTTTATTATTTTGCGTATCAACCAGGTAATATGTTTAGTTGTTTACGTGCTTCGCGACTGAATTTTATTCCGTAAAATAAGTACACCTGGTGAACTGTGTACAGTGATGGATGAATGCAATGCAGGAATGGTCCCAAAATATGTATGTGATAGAAAAGCCCACGAAACCTCATGAGAACTAATCGACGAAACTCAGAAAATGGATTTCGATTACAACTTCACCACACCAGACCTAATCGTCTGCACCTGTTCGATATTTTTCCTGCTCATCTATCTGGCAACAAACGCGACCGAAGAGAGCTTGAAAAGTATGCCAAGTAAAACTCTATACTCTTATTCTATCTCACTGCTGTTGTCGTATTCGGCTGGCGTACTACAATGGTCATGCAATGTATCAGAATTTTTTCTCTTATGTTTTTACGCTGCAGAAATGCAATTTTTTTGGACGTTCATTATTTCGTACGAATATTGGCGGTTCACCTATAACTCGTTGAGGAATCGAAAAATAAGTGTAGAAGGGCAGACGAAAAGATACGTGGTTTATTGCTTCTTCGGATGGATTGTCCCAGCTTTGTTGACTTTTTCACTGGGATACGTTTTAGAATTGGCATTGAATGCGAAGAAGTATAATTTAAGCGAAGAAGATAATGTTTCTAACAATCAATCGGTGGTTTTGGCGCTGGGCCTAGGCGTCGTCGTAATTATCTTATTAGCTCAAGTGATATTGGTTTCAATGTGTTCGATTTTTGTATTCGTACAGGCCGCAGTATTCGTCTATTTTGCGATTCGCGATCGTATCCGGTCTAGCGCTAAGAGGAGTTACGTGATAGTTTTCATTAAAATCGCGTACATGATGAATGGATTCTGGCTGTTGGTATGTTTGACCTGGTTTTTCGAGTCGACAATACCGAAGAGGATTTGGACGTTTTTGTTCGCTTTTCAAGGAACTTTTTTGTTTTTCGCTTTTAGCTTTAAGAAGGAGAAGGCGAGGATGGTATGGAGTAGTGTCAAGTCTAAGGCGAGTCTGATGAGGGGTCGCGGTCGGGATGATATGATCGAGTGTATAGGGTAGATGAGAAGTTATCAAATTTTTGCCCAATGAATTTCAGGTTTCGACGAGATGCGGGCGTGAATACAGGTCGAATGAAAATTCGAATACCAAATTCGGTTTCTGCGGGTCAAATTACCCCCATATAGACATTTTTCGCGATAATTTTGGCAAAGGGTGAAAAATCGGATTTTATTCACTTTTTTTTTTTCTAAAAATGTAGGGGGAAATTAAATTTTTCAAGTTTCACCAAAATTATTGCGAAAAGTGTCAAGATGGGGGTAATTTAATCTGCAAAATCAGAATTTGGCATTAGAATTTTCATTTGACCAATATGCATCCTCGTACCCCATCGAAACTTCGAGATTCTTTGGGTAAAAGTGTGAAAGGAGGTGATAAGCGCCAAAAAATTATTTTTTATTCATTATACAAAAAAAAAAAATCTGAATGATCAAAAAATTAGGAGTGGAATATTTATTTTATTTTTTTCAATTTTTTAAAATTTTCCGTCTGAACAGGGGCGGTGAAATTCAGTTTATTTTAATTATTTTCTTTCCCATTTTATTCCCTTAAATTGCCAATTTCGACAATTTTTTGATTTGTTGTCTTTCTTTTGATTTTTACTCTAATTTTTAAGGATTAATTTCAATCTCATCCAAAGTTTTTATTATTTGTATGTAGTATTTTTTAGCTCACTTTTAGCAAATGATTTTTCTGTTTTGTTGACTTTTTTTTATTGCCATAATTATTATAAGAATTTTTATAGTAAACTTTCTGTTTGTTTTGTGAAAATTTGTCTTCTTCGTGTTATTCTGAATGACAACAAATGGGAGTTGCACAATTTAGCTAGGCAAACAGCTCTAAGTGATGTATTTTTTTGACATCAGATATCCAAAATAAAATGGAATACGACATCGCATCGTTTGGCTCGTACAATAATGTTTGCTTTTCTGATTTACTTGTTTCCTCGAAGTATACACGTTATTTTTGATTTGACTGACAATACGAGTAGATACAAGTGTTTACTTCAATATGTTTTGGCGCCATTGTTTCATAGATAAAAATTCCAATTTCAAAGACTTCATTCGCAAAGTAGTCTATTCACTTGACTTATAATCATGATAATGATACACGTGTTGGTTACTTGATCCTAATGAGGTCTTGCCTCTTTTTTTCCTGCGTATCTTTTGAGATCTTTTGTTTGGAATTTTTTTTACGAGACCTTTCTGTTTTTGTGGCTTGAATTATTTCTTCAAAAAAAATGCGGTGGTTGTTTTGAGCTCTAACTTCCCTGTCAATCTTGCACCCAGCGTATTTAGTGTGTAGAACTAGAAAAAAGGTACTTGTCAAAAGTATTTACGTAATTTTATGATACCACCTCTTGAAACTACAATTTAAAATTATAAAGATAAATATGCCCTCCTCAGTACTACCGCGTACAAAAACCTCACAGGTACCCATGCTCGCGTCCATACGTGAATGAAGTAGGTAGTCGATCGTTGAACCGTTGTTGAAAAATAATTTCATCATTTTGCGTGGGTATTAACTAAGTATTAACAAATTGTCCTTCGCGACTGATTGTTGCCTCGTAAAATTACACTTGGTGAGCTGCGTATAGTATACTTAATGATGGGTGTCACTGATCACGAAATCTAATGAGGAAAGGCTGAACATGGAACATGGATCTCAGATATACTTTCACCACATCGGAGTTAATCGTCTGCACCAGTTCGATATTTTTTCTCCTCACGTATCTCGCATCAAACGCGAACGAAGAGAGCTTGAAAAGCATGCCAAGTAAAACCCTCTACTCGTATTCTATCTCGCTACTGCTGTCGTATTTGGCCTGCGTACTTCAATGGTCATGCGGCATATCGAAATTTTTTCTCTTATGCATTTACGCGGTCGAAACGCAATACTTTTGGACGTTTATTATTTCCTACGAGTATTGGCGGTTCACCTATAACTCGCTGAAGAATCGAATAATAACCGTAGAAGGGCAGACAAAAAGATACTCGCTTTATTGCTTCTTCGGATGGATTATCCCAGCTTTGTTGACCCTCTCACTGGGGTACATGTTGAGCTCTATGTCGCACGTGAAGATAGATGATTCGCATTCATATGCTGTACCGGACAATCAAGCGGTAGTTTGGGCCCTCGGCGTGTTCGTGATCATCTTATTCGCTCAAAGGGTGTCGATTTTAATCTGTTCCATTTTTGTGCTCGTACAGGCCTGCGTATTCGTCTATTTTGCGATTCACGATCGCGTCCAATCTAGTGCGAAGAGGAGTTATGTGATTGTTTTTATTAAAATCGCGTACATGATGAATGGATTCTGGCTGTTGGTAGGTTTAACCTGGGTTTTCGAGTCGACAATACCGACGAGGATTTGGACTTTTTTGTTCGCTTTCCAAGGAACCTTTTTGTTTTTCGCTTTTGGCTTCAAGAAGGAGAAGGTGATTACGGTGTGGAACAGTGTGAAGTCTAAAGTGAGTCAGGTGAGGGTGAGGGGTCGGGATGATGCGATCGAGTGCATAGAGTAGGCCCATTGATCCGATTTCTCGAATTTGGAATGATTTGATTTCACCAATTGAAAAAAATTATTGCGGATTTGGGAATGGATTTAAATTGAAAATTTTCATAGTGTGTAAAAAAAAGGGTCAATAGTCAAAGTATCACTAATTTTAATTTGAACTGGTTTAGTGCTTTTTCATTAGGTAATAAATTGAGCAATTTTCATTCACGAAAACCAGTTGAGTATCTTTCTTAAAATCGTACTGTTGAAGGAAAAAATCTAACATTTTTTGAAACCGGTTATGTGGTCCTCAACATATTACTTTTTCTTGAAGAAATGATCTTTCCAACTGGTTCAGTGATTCTCAACTTATAACTTTTATAATAACTGATACAATTTTTCTTTAACATGGACGATAATTTTGGTTGAAATGAACTAAATTATATGACATTGTGTGACTCATACAAAAATGTTTTCCTCTCTTATTTAATCGAGTTTCCTCAAAATACACCTACACAGCATTTGGATTTTAGTTTCAATTTGACTGATGATATACGAGTAGGTACAAGTACTCACTTCAATATGTTTGGGTACCTGTTTGGTAGATAAATTCCAAATGCGAAAGCTTTGTTTACGTGCAAAGTACTTACATAGTCGCACCTCTTGGTTTCAAATCAACATAGAAGTTCTGCAGTGCTACACGGTATGTGTTTGTGGCTTGATGCTAATGATATCTCGCGTGTTTTTTCTTCGTGTATCTACTGAGGTGTTTTCTTCGGTAAAATTTTTTTTGCAAGACCTCCTATTTGGTGTCTTAAAATTACTTCGAGGCAACGCTACAAATGAACGTCGATAATGATTTCACCACAACGGACCTAATCGTCTGCACCTGTTCGATATTTTTCCTGCTCATATATATGGCGACAAATGCGACCGAAGAGAGCTTGAAAAGTATGCCAAGTAAAACTCTATACTCGTATTCTATCTCGCTACTGTTGTCTTATTTGGCCGGTGTACTTCCGTGGTCAAGCATGATATCGAAATGTTTTCTCCTACGTTTTTACGCGATAGAAACGCAATACTTTTGGACGTTTATTATTTCGTACGAATATTGGAGGTTCACCTACAACTCGTTCAAGAATCGAATAATAACCGCAGAAGGGCAGACGAAAAGATACTCGGTTTATTGCTTCTTCGGCTGGATTGTCCCAGCTTTGATGACTTTCTCACTAGGGTATACGTTAAAATTGACGTTGTACGCAAAAGATGATGTTTCCAACAACCAAGCGATAGTTTTGGTGTTCGTCGTATTCGTGATCATCTTATTAGCTCAAGCCATATCGATTTTAGTGTGTTCGATATTTGTATTCGTACAGGCCTGCGTATTTATTTATTTTGCGATTCGCGATCGCGTTCGGTCTAGTGCTAACAGGAGTTATGTGATTGTTTTTATTAAGATCGCGTACATGATGAATGGATTCTGGCTGTTGGTATGTTTAACCTGGTTTTTCGAGTCGATCATACCGAGGAGGGTATTGACGTTTTTGTTCGCTTTTCAAGGCACCTTTTTGTTTTTCGCATTCGGCTTCAAGAAGGAGAAGGCGAGGACGATGTGGAATAGTGTGAAGTCCAAAGTGAGTCAGGTGAGGGTGAGGGGGCGAGGTGATGTGATCGAGTGCATAGAGTAGGTGAATGCCTGAATGGAGAGATTGGTACTGAAGAGTGGCCAATATGAATGCATATTTCAAGAAAAATTTATGACAGATCTCGAAATAAATGTTGAACCACAATTTTTACTAAGCTTGTAGGAAAGTTGAGATTTTCAAAAGGGTCAAAGAATGAAAAATGTGAAAATTTTCCAAACTAAAAATAACTTTCAATGCACTCTGTGTTTTTTTGTTCTTCTATTCCACCCAAATTTTTCATGTTTTTTTTTTCATCTCCCTGCCTTTTTATTTTTTGTAATTTTTTTTATACTTGTGTCTATTGTAGCTCATTTTTCGCAAATAATTTTTTTTCTATGTTGACTTTCTATTATTGTTATGAGTGTAAGAATTTTTATACAATAAATATTTTGAACGTTTCGTGTGAATTTGTATTTTTGTATTCTTATTCAGCATCATTTTACATTTTTTCACAGGTTGTGGCATTTTTCAGATCAACCGCAACATAGGGAAGGTAATAATAGGATACGAGCTTATACAGACTAGCCACGCTCGAGACGCACAGGCCTAGTCGAGTGACCTTTATTTATTTACATCAACGAATAATAGTCTAGTCGAATTGTCATGAAATATAGCTGAACCCGAAAATTATCTCCAGCAAAGGTTTTTTTGCTTAATATTGTTCAGAGTGTCGCCCTAAACAACATACTAAAAATCTCTAGCTGAAACCCTTGTGCGTCCCTCATAGTTGTGGATCAAAGCTCCCCCCCCCAATCAGTTTTTCTTTCTACAGCCTCAAATATTCACCCAAATGTAAAAATAGGTCCATTCATTTTTATTCTCCTCCAAATTCCCTACAAG
>FIZT01054745.1:0-13931 GCA_900065295.1 Paracoccus marginatus
CAAAAATCTAGGCTTTTGATTCTGAATTCAGCTCTTTAGGCGGACAAAGTCCAGGATGGGGGTCACTGAATAAATCCCAGGAGTTGGCATACTTCTGCGGAAAATGGTAACCAATGGTGTCCGCAACAACCCTAATCTTTTTGCAAGAACTGTACCAGTGCTTTTTTTCCAAAAATCTAGGCTTTTAATTCTGAATTCAGCTCTTTAGGCGAACAAAGCCCAGGGTGGGGGTCGCTGAACAAATCCCACGAGTTGCCATACCTCTGCGGAAAGTGGTAGCCAATGGTGTCCGCAGCAACTCTAATCTTTTTGCAAGAACTGTACCGGTGCTTTTTCTCCAAAAATCTAGGCTTTTGATTCTGAATTCAGCTCTTTAGGCGGACAAAGTCCAGGGTGGGGGTCGCTGAATAAAACCCAGGAGTTGCCATTCCTCTGCGGAATGTGGTAGCCAATGGTGTCCGCAGCAACTCTAATCTTTTTGCAGGAACTATACCAGTGCTTTTTTTCCTAAAAATCTAGGCTTTCGATTCTGAATTCAGCTCTTTAGGCGTACAATGCCCAGGGTGGGGGTCACTGAACAAATCCCAGGAGTTGGCATACCTTTGCGGAAAGTGGTAGCCAATGGTGTCCGCAGCAACCCTAATCTTTTTGCAAGAACTGCACTGGTGTTTTTTCTCCAAAAATCTAGGCTTTTGATTCTTAATTCAGCTCTTTAGACATACAAAGTTCAGGGTGAGGGTCGCTGAACAAATCCCAGGAGTTGGCATGCTAAAATAACTGCATTTGAGCGAAAAAATATGGATTTTTGGAATAGAATTCATTGCAAAAAGATACGAGTTCAGTTCTTTGGTACCCTATTGAGTATCACTTTCTATAGAAAAACCTTGGCTTCCAATTAATCTCGATTATTACAATTTTTTGTTATTATTCGAGTGGATTATGCATCGAAATCAATTATGAAGTGGCTAATTCGCAACTAAAATAATAATCGAGTCGGAGGGGAACTGTTTCAATATACTCCTAATAAATTTCCATTATAAAAAATGAAAAAACCTAAAACGATAGAAAATAAGTTTCAAATATAGACTCAAATCACCTTGTGAATTTTGAAAACACGGTCGAGTTTTCATTTATTCCCAATGCAAGGAATAAAATAACAAAACAAACGAAATCCTTCACGTTGAAAATTTCAATACACAAAAAAAAAAAAATGGGAATAACATTTCTTATTCCAATTTCAGAACACTGTACAACCGTCAGCGATAATTTTTATCGCATGTGAAGAGGGAAGAGCGAGAATTAAAACCACTTGTTAACTTATAATGAAACCCACGCGAGATATTTCAAGGAACAAATTAAAAGGTGTTGTACTCGACGAAGTACTAATTTATCGGATGTGTGTATTTTTTCAAATAGAACACTCGGTCAGTCCAAGTAATGAATCGACTCAACTCACCGTCAGGTCTGCATGAATCACCAATCTTGAGATTTTTATTCAGCACTCGACTACGTCGTTGTTGTTCCAAACGTATGTATGATGTAGTTTTCCCAAAAAAAAGAAGGCTACGAGTAGGTAATTTAATAGATTATGGACAGAAAATCAATATTCCATAAAGTCAACGCTCCGTATTACGGTCAGAAGCTAATGTCCGGAAATGGGCGAAGCTCCGAAACGATTCAGCATTCCGGGCGCCTTTTTCCGGAAACAGCGTCAAAGAGGTTAATAGAAAAACTACACGATGCGTTGCTTGGATTAAAACGAAACGAGTCGTGATGTTGTGTGATGCATTTCGTACTTATCGATTCGTTACAAATCTATAATAATGCAAGCAATAGGATCAACAACATATTTGCATCTCTATTCTATCGTATTAGTATAATTTTGTAGCAGATACACACGCAAAAACGAAGAATGATTATATGAAAAAGATCTCCTATTTACTGTTTTACGTTTTAACGTGTAACGTGGGTAATATTTTCTTCAGCCTCGATACATCATCTTGAAAAACATTAGATAACAGCATCGCAATCGTCCACACTGTGAAACTGCAGTCGTCCGACTGTTCTAGTTGTTCGTCCAGTGTGATTCTTTGTTATGAAAATGAATAAAACGAAAGATGAACGCGTACAACGCGAGAATACTACACGATGTTACAAAACTACGTTCGAAAAAAGCCCGTGACTGAGAAGAGCATGCTGATTTCATGTTCTGGAGAACTGTGTATGAGGGCAAACAAGATACGTATACAACCACAACCAGAAGCGGAGTCGCTGAACCGAAGGATTCAAACTTCCTGATATCTGGACGTGGCTACACGGGTACAACTTTTTTTCCAACGAGGGTTTCTCAAAGCGTATATTTTGTTGATGTACGTAATAATACACACTGGCCATCATGATCAGTTGGAAATGAGAAGAGCGTGTGTGAAGAAGGTGTAAGCAAACGGAGACTACATACAGTCTACACGTCAACAGGTGTCAAGAAAAATATTATCGATTTACCAAATGTACCGATTAGTACCGATAATGCTGTACGGTCAAGATCATATATTTGTACAGTAATGCGAATCATTTACTAAAATAATTACGAATTATTAAGCCGACGAATGTTTGGCGACGTATTTTAATTCTTGAAAGAATTTTTTACGAACATCGAAGTTAACAATGTTAACTATGAATTGCGGAATCTTCGCGAGTCATGACTGTTTTAAACTACCAAGTATCAACTGATTAAATTTCATCAATTTTCACTAGAAAATCGGATGAATAAAATTGAAAGTTGAATTACAAGAAACAATTTTGGTACACCGATTAAATACCATCGCGTTTCCGAAAACAATCACAAAAATCTCAACACAATCGTAAAGGAATATCTTATCATCATCAAATGTTATAAACTTACTCTTGAGTTGAAGTTGAATTCATGTTATGGCAATAGTCTGGAATATTCAAAAAATTCTTCACACAAATGACACAGTGAACACAACAAAGTAATCATAGACACTTATAAACGGCGAACAAGAAATTGAACTAAAAATTGAATTATTGTTCATAAACGTACGCACGTGGAATACAAGTAATATACACACTGTAACACACACATATAGCTCGATACCGGAATTAAATTTAATTTTATCAAATTTACATTTTAAATACTTGAATGAAGAGAGATTCTTCACATAAAATTCACCGACACAAATTCACATTTCACACCTTCAAGAAACCGCAAGCACAGGCACAAGCACTCCGCATAACACCGCAAAACAAAACAAAACAAATAAGACGAATGAGGATGAAAATTTTTTGAATGATGACGTGCAGTGCTACCATTTGGCAAAATTATTATTTCTCTTTTTTGAAATTTCAATTTCAAACCGCAACGCACTTGTAACAAGCCAAAACTTATATTTTTTAAATTTTTTATCAGCGAAAAGTTGAGCAAAAAGTTCAAAACACTCTTCAAAGTCTGAAGCATAGATAAATTTCGCTTCAAATTGCATAAAAAGCTTGTAAAAATTGTTTTCAATGTGAGTAATTTTCGTACGAAATTTTCTACTGATTTAGTTTTCTATCGGTATGTTGCGATTAATCCCTTTGAGGAGACTTTCGGTCAGTGATTTCGTTTCAAATAAGTGTATCAATGTAGTAGAATCGAAGAAACGGGTATGTAGGAGTTTCAAATATTGATAACTTTTGATTTGATCTTCCAACTAAATTCCTCATTCTGTTGCAGTTCAGTCGACAGCAATCACCGCCGTCATTTCTTGAGCCAGACGATTCATTCGAATTGGGTAATTTCGAAAATGACTTGAAACCCTATCTTAAAAAAAGAAAAACCAAGACTAAATCTTGGCACCTCGAAGAAGATGATAAAAGAAAAGATGAAGTAAGCGGCCGTCCAGTCTTCAAGTTCATGAAAATTGTAACGCTATACTATAGTCCTCGTTTGTGTTACAGATTCCGATTATCATATGTAAAAACAAAAAATTGAACCATTTTAGGAATCAAACTTACGATAAATTTAAACCAATTCCATTAGCGTCGGAGCATTGGAGAAGTCATAAATTTGTCGGAGATTATTTCAAAATCAAAATATACTCGAATGTGAGTACTCGAATAACTTGAATTTTATCACATCTGCAGTGCATATACTGAAATTGAGTTGTTTCCGCAGGATTATGAACTTCAAAGCAGAAAAGAAGCCTTTCCCGTTGAACAAAGTGATTTAAGGCCAGAAATTATTGATATTTTGAAATCGCATGGTATAGAATCTATGTCTGAAATTCAAGTACGTTGGAGAAGTTATTCAAAAGCGTTTTCATGAAGAATATTTTTTATTTGTAATTTGTGTTTCAATTCTAGCAAACAGCTATTCCTGCCATTCTTACGGGAAAAAATACTTTGTTGGGAGCTGAAACAGGATGCGGAAAAACGTTCGCATATTTATTACCAATTTTAGAGCAGATCTTAGCTTGGAAAGCCAAAGCTACACAGCCATCGTTTAACGCACCTTATGTTCTAATTTTGGTTCCTAGTCGAGAACTGTCCGACCAAGTCAAAGTGAGTTTTAATTTCCAATTCAGTTTCATTTGTTATGCTTGAACGTCAATTGACTCATTTTTTTTTCAAGGAATTTTGTAAATGGTTCCAAGATTTAGGCATTAAAGCTAGAAGATTAGTAGGGGGTAACGTCAGTAAAAAAATTTCTAACCCATCATTTGACGAAATTGACATTTTAATTTCAACTCCGTTTGTTGTTCAGAAATTGATTGACGCTGGTATGACTTCATTTTTACTTTGAATACTTTTCTGGACTTCTCAATGATTTCATTGCTTTTTTGCCCGTTCAGATATTTATTCTTTAAGAAATATTCAACATGTTGTGTTGGATGAAGCCGACTGTTTATTAGACGATAGCTTCAACGAAACATTGCTATCATTTCTCCAAAGGATGAATGTAAGCTATCGTGTTTTTTAAATCCTTTTTATTATTTTCTGCAGTTAATTATAAGCTCAAATAAACTTTTTGTTCACATTAGTTCCGAAGTATGCCATCGCCCGAGAAAGACATTGGTGTACAATTAACGATGGTTAGTGCCACGTTACCCACCAGTGTATCAGATATTCTACAAGATCTAATTGATGTAAGAATTTTTTATCTCTCTTGTAAAATACTTACTACACTTCGGGAATCATTTTTGAAAAATTTATAAAATTTATGATTTCTTTGGTTTTAGGTTGATCATTTGGAAACGATAACCACGCAAAAACTACACTTCGTCATGCCACACGTTACCCATAAATTTATACGAACTGGGAGGTCTTCCAAACCATCATTTTTTCTCGATATAGCTAAAAAAGATTTTAAAAAGAAAGCACCTTCAATCGTATTTTGGTAAGTTCTCTTTTCTATAGAAGTAGGGTAAATAATGCAAATAATTTTTTTCCGTGTTTTCCCTCTTGCAGCAATCATACAGATACATCTGTGTGGGTGAATTCGTTTTTGGATGATAATGGAATACCTAACCTGTTGTTGCACGGTGATATGAATTTACGTGACAGACATGGAAGATTTGACGATTTTCAAAAAGGAATCGTTAATACATTAGTATGCACAAGCCTCGCTGCAAGAGGATTAGATACGCATCGAGTAAACCATCTTTGATCACGAGTTTGGCTTTGAAATTGTTCGGCATAAATGAAGCTCATTATCATTTATTTTTAGGTTGAACATGTGATAAATTTCGAATTCCCGTCTTTTATAGCAGATTATGTTCATCGTTGTGGGCGAACGGGTAGATTGAGTTCTAAAAAGCCAGGAACCGTTACCAATCTGATTGCTGGACGAAATGAAGTACATCTAGTGCAAAAAATTGAAGTAATAACATCAGCATTATTTGCTAAGTTAGATTTGAATTATGTAGTTGAGTGTTACGTTGTTTTTTTTCAGATGGCTGTTAGAACTAATTCGCAATTTGAAAATGTGAACCCCAACATCAGAAGAATAGTAAAATACCATAAAGCTGATCCATTGGAGAAGAAGTTGGGATTGCTTGACTAAAAAATTAATTGAAAGCTTTTGTTTTATATTTATTCATTTTACCAGTTTTGTAAATTTTTGTTCAATAAAAAGGCTCATTAAAATTTCAAGTTCAGGACCTTCAGGACTTGCGTCAGTATTGTTTGTTAGTTGTTACTTCCGTCTGAAAAATTGAATGAAAATTGATTAATTTTTTCAGAATTAATTACAAACTCTGAGAACCCCTGACATCAATGATAGGTAAAAGATGTAGGTATACTGAAATGAGAGGTTTTGATTGGTCCGTTGGTAAAATTCGAAACTACGTAATTCGCAAATTATCGAATAAGATCTGTTATCACTTTTTTTTTTATTTTTAAAACTACGCCTCAACCAATCACAACTAACATTTTACAACCAAAAATAATTGAGCATCGCTTGAGTGAAAACAGAAAAGCCATATTTTTTTAATGCGAGCAATCCAATGTGAAGTGAAGTGAGAGAAAATCAGTGAAAATAATAAAGTTTATAAAATCGCTGGTCGCTGCTAGCGTAGGCTTACGAAACTTTTACATTTGAAGTGTTGTATTTTATATTTTTGTATCATATCTTACCGAATTGTTCGTGAAATAGATTCTCCGCCGTTCATTGAAATTCGCTCGTTGATAAGTAAATCAAACCAAGTAAATTATCATGGCATCTGGTGAACCATCGTTTGTTGATTCTTTGTATCCGATAGCTGTATTGATTGACGAGTTAAAAAATGAGGATGTACAGGTAAACTCAATCATTGGTTTTCCTAAATTTTGGTATTTCATGTAAACTAACTGAAACACTCGCCGAGTTGATTTCAGCAATTTGAAAGTAGTCCTTAATTAACATTCTGTACGCATTTGAAAGTTTCTTCTTGCGAACGCATTCTGTAGAAATATTTCATTTCGCCGTATAAGAAGTTTTCATTATCGTCTTGAGATTATTTGTTGATAATACTTGTTCCTTTTTCGTTTAGCTCCGTTTGAACTCCGTTAAGAAATTGTCCACGATCGCTTTAGCCCTCGGGGTGGAAAGAACTCGTAATGAGCTGATTGCTTTTTTAACGGAAACCCTGTATGATGAAGACGAAGTTTTATTGGCATTAGCCGAACAATTGAGTACATTCACACCACTAGTTGGAGGACCGGAATATGTTCATTGCCTATTGGTAGGTATTCAGCCGAAGTTTCGTGGGCACGGTTGTGATCCATTACATTCCTAAAATTTTTATACGTACTTACTGGTTATTTTCAATTTGATAGCCCCCTTTAGAGTCACTAGCAACAGTAGAAGAAACAGTTGTTAGGGATAAAGCGGTTGAGTCGCTGCGGATAATAGCAGAACAACACAGTTCAGCCGATTTGGAAATATACTTTGTTCCGTTGGTTCATCGTTTAGCATCTGGAGATTGGTTCACTTCTCGTACTTCAGCGTGTGGATTATTTGCTGCGTGCTACGGCCGAGTATCTCCTTCAGTCAAAGGTATTCAAATTCGTCTTGACGTATCTTTTAATTTCAACCGTTCACCATTACCAATGAGGAATATGTTTTTGATACATTTTTAGCCGAATTGAGGAATCACTTCCGCAACTTGTGTCAAGATGACACGCCTATGGTACGTAGAGCAGCCGCTAACAAATTAGGAGAATTTGCCAATGTTGTTGAACCGGAGTATCTGAAATCTGAAATCATTCCTATGTTCGTTAACTTGGCTCAAGATGAACAAGTAATATTCGTTTTGCAATTGACTGCGTTATCGTTTAGACGATGATAACTAATAAAACGCCTCAACTTTAGGATTCTGTACGTCTTTTGGCTGTTGAAGCATGCGTTAGTATCGCTTCTCTATTACCGCAGGAAGACGTCGAACAGCTTTTAATGAATACTTTACGTCAATGTGTATCGGATAATTCGTGGAGAGTACGTTATATGGTTGCGGATAAGTTCACTGAGGTATTTCACTGCTTAATAAAGCACCGGAGTTGGTATTTTCAAGTTCAGTATAATTTTGACGAGTATTTTTTTGCAGCTACAACACGCTGTTGGGCCAGAAATCACGAAAGCTGATTTAGTAACAGCCTTTCAGTCCCTTTTGAAGGATACTGAAGCAGAGGTGCGCGCGGCAGCTGCTAACAAAGTTAGAGATTTCTGTCAAAACTTGGATCCCGTCCATCGTGAGAGTATTATCATGAATAATATACTCACGTACGTAAAAGAACTTGTAGCTGATCCGAACCAGCATGTTAAAACAGCTCTAGCATCCGTTATAATGGGATTATCGCCGATTCTTGGAAAAAATAAGTAAGTCTTGCTGATTTTCTTATGATAAGCCTTAACGTAAAATTCTAATGAACTTGGTTTTTCATTAGCACAATCGAGCACCTACTCCCCCTGTTTTTGTCGCAATTGAAAGATGAATGCCCAGAAGTCAGGTTAAACATCATTTCAAACTTAGATTGCGTTAATGAAGTAATCGGAATTCAACAGGTAATTTCTTTTTTCAAATTGACTAAAACTTGGAAAATTTCGAGTACTTATTTTCATCGCTTACTTTTTGTAGCTGTCTCAGTCATTACTGCCAGCTATTGTAGAACTGGCTGAAGATTCAAAATGGAGAGTACGATTAGCAATTATTGAATATATGCCATTACTTGCTGGACAATTAGGGGTGGAATTTTTCGACGAAAAATTAAATACTCTATGCATGACTTGGCTCGTTGACCACGGTAATGTTTTTCCCACTTTCGTCGAGTTTTCTATTCGAATTATAAATAGTAACGATTTCCTCGTTTTTTTTTCCAGTTTACGCTATTCGAGAAGCTGCAACTCTAAATTTGAAAAAATTAGTCGAAAAATTCGGAGCAGAATGGGCTCAAAATACCGTTATACCTAAAGTAGTTGGAATGTCTCGAAACCAAAACTATCTTCATCGGTTAACCTGTCTGTTCAGTATCAATGTAAGTTCACTTCCATAAAAAATGTAATCCCAACAGAAATGCCGATTGAGCTGATATTTTCACGCTGTTATGTATATTTTTTCGAAATAGGTCCTAGCTGAGGTATGTGGTGCTGACATAACGACGAAACTTATGCTACCAATTGTCATCTCAATGTCCACGGATACGGTTCCGAACGTTCGATTCAACGTGGCAAAAACATTACAAAAGATCAGCCCGTTACTCGACCAGTCGTAAGTATTATAGAATTCCCTTTCGAAGAAACCTTAGAAAATCATCTGAGGTCAAGTATTAAATGCTTCATTTTTCGTTACAGTGTTGTTCAATCGCAAATAAAGCCCACGCTTGATAAACTTAATGCCGACAGTGACGTTGACGTTAAATTCTTCGCATCTGAAGCAATCGCTAGCATTGCCGGTAAAACACCAACACCCACGACGTGAGTGTAATTTCCAAACGATGTAACTAATTCATTTTTCATGATTTCAGCTTAATCGGTTTCAATTTCAAGACGTTAATTAGAACATGCTGTATATTGCTAACAGTATTCCAATCGTATCTTTGTGCTTCAGTCGTGTAAGGAATGTATTTATTTTACTTTAGTTTTAAAAATATTTTTATCTTATGTATTGATAATTTAAGTGGAATAAATTTTATTATCAATCCTGCTATTATCCGAGTTTTTACTTTTACTACTTCTGAAATTGACGTACCGATCTGAAAAAGTAATAGGAAACAGTTAAACCGTAAATGCAACAGATGATAAATGTCCCAAAGACGCAATTAATTGACAAAGTGTCAGCATGGCTCGAACAAAAATAAATATAAAAAAATGAAAAATATATTTTCGTACTTACTTTATTTGAGACAAGGTATAAAAGATTTGGAAATTCAAAAAAAATTTCAAAAAGTTGGCGGATGTGCTGAATAAAAAATTGATGAAAATTGATGAAAATGAAAAGAAATTTACGAGTATTAAATAATATTGCTAAGAATCCAATTCACGACAAAGTAGATGAAGATGTTACAACTTCGTTAGTGATCTTTCGACTTTTCAATTGCGTACTGTAGTCTCAATTTTATTGTCAAATTCGAGTTGCTAATCGGAAGTTTCGAATTCGATGCATGTTTTGATGAACCTTCCTACCCGGATGAATTTATTCCAAGTGATTAGTGAGCATCAATGCATAATAAAATTCTTCCGTAAGTCTTGCATTGTGTGAATTTCCAATTTTCCTCTAATTTCAGCATCCGTTGTACTGATCTGATACTGATGAAGTGAACGCCATCAAAAAGTAATACGTCTTATTCTTTGTTCTTTGTTGATTTCAATTGTTTCAATTTCATAACTTCAAAATTTCAACTCTTTTTTTGATAATCAAAATCATAAATTATAAAAAAAATACGTTAAAGAAATAAAAACTGAAAAACGAATCGCCGTTAAACTTGAAACTTGAACAACAGTTCGACGCGACTTCGAGCGTTTCTTGCGACGAAAATTGATACTTATCAACTTTTTTCCTAGCCTGGAATAACGAAGACCATGGCGTCGGCAAAAAATCCCTCGCTTGATTCGCTGATTGGCACGCTGGTTTTCACTCTAGTTTTTTGGTTGGTCGTTGCAGTACGACTGTGCATGAATGTGTTTGAAAACAAGTGATATAACAATTTTTAAACTGCTAATGAAAAGTGAACATTTTCTTCTTTCTTCTTAATCCGATTTTATTCGCGATACATTTCAATTTTCTATAGAAGAAATTTTAGCATAATTAACAACATTTCGTGATCGTTTTGGAAATTGTAATCCGTAAAAGTGCTGTGTTTGTGAAGTGTGTTTGTGCGGTCAATGTTTTGTGAAGATGAAAATACTCTAGGTAAGTTTTGGGCTAATTTATTTTTATATTATTCAAATTACTGGTTCGAAAAATTATAATCGAGTTTGATGATGTTTCTTCATTTTTCGGAAAACTGAATTCGTAGAATTATTATTTGTGAGGATCACACGGGCATTTGTGCTAAGATTCTGATTCGAATTCGACGCGAACCTGTCTGATGAAGTTACGTAAACTTCTACCACTAATAATAATGTATACATTTTTCTAATTCGAATACTTTATTGTTTCAAATATAAAGGGATGCCGTGAATTAATTACCATGGTGTCATTGATGCAGAATTTTCATCACTGGAAAAAGTTGAAAAGCTGTGAGAAAAGCTTTACCCAACTTCTAAATTTTTTGTTTGAATTTGTTTGTAAATTGATCAATAAATTTGTAAATTTGGATTGGAAAATATTTTTTTTGCCAAATACCGTAAATTTAATTGAACTATTTTGCATATTTACTAAAGTAAACGAGCAGTCTTTTTGATATTTTCATCGTTAGTTTCGTTTTTATAAAACCGGTTTTTCGTTTTAGTAAAATGTATTAAAATTTTTTCCCTATCGAAACTCCAAGTCACGAATAAAAACACTACCTATAAGATTATAATCTCGAATCCTTATCCTTTATTTAGTTTAGCTAGTTTTAGTCATAACCATTTTTAAACAATGATAACAAAAGTTTGAAAAATATGCTTAACCGATGCAATGTTTAAATAACACAATATTTGTCGCGATTACAGGATTCTCGTTGCACGATCGTGTCGAAGGAATTGGCAGTTTTAGCGAATTAGCGATCGAATGAAATGAAGGATCAAGTACGTACCTAAATTACAACTCTTTGTTTATTAGTTTTAGAACACACCACTTGACAAATTCGCTGTGCAAATTACTCAATAACGTATGTTCGTTAAACACTTTCTCTTCTTTGTAAAAATGTTGCTCGGTTTGCTTTGCTATCCGCTCGATGTTTAGTAATATTGGTATACAAATATGTGTACTTAGGTAGGTATTTTGTTTTATCGTATATTCTGAGTCTGACGCGTTCCCATTTCCATCGTAAACATTTCTCGATTCTGTTCCTTTGCGAATCAATTTTTGCATGAATCATCGTCTCTTCGAA
The DNA here is from genome assembly GCA_900065295.1 of Paracoccus marginatus. NCBI lineage: Eukaryota > Metazoa > Arthropoda > Insecta > Hemiptera > Pseudococcidae > Paracoccus > Paracoccus marginatus. The sequence goes on from FIZT01054745.1 coordinate 12,010, forward strand.
GACATCGTCAGCATCGTTTAATTTACGTAGGTACTCTTCGACGTGACATACTCGTAAACTCTTCTCTTACTTACTATCTGTAGGGACGACGCGTCTAAACACCTACGTTTTTTTTTTATCGACTGTTGATTGGAATCCGATCGCCTTGATCTATTTCGAAAATACCCGAAGCTATTTAATTTTGAGGTTATTTCCTGAATAATAAAGTAATTCGTAAAAATGGTTTTTATTTTCCAATTTCATTACTTATCGGTTATTTGCGTACGATTCGTTTAATGTACCTACGTATTTTGATTCGTTTCTCATTCTTGAACGGACTTTTTTACGGTACTTCGAAGCTGCAACACCAGCAAGCTTATAATTTGTCACGAATTTCAAAGAGGTCTGTTTTACGCCAGATTAACTGCGATGGGAATTAGAATATGTGAGATAAGATTATCGTGCTATAAATTTATGGATTAGACTTTTTGTCGTTTGCTTTTCATTTCTTCTGCTAATGTCGTTAAATTTGGTGTTTGTATTCGGGTCAAGTTTATTGAATTTGAAAAAATGTTAAAAGCCTTTTGGTTTAATTGAATTTTGAAGTGATTGATTGTATTGTAGAAACGAAGACGTGAGTTTGTTTGTTTGTTTTAGGTAATCGATTTCAAACTGAAAGTGAGTGAAATTGATTTGCATTAATTTTTTTGTAAAATGTTGGCAAGCGGTTTTATCGTGCCTAATTTTTGGCAGTTTACCCTTTTTCGAAAAAAAAAGTCTGATAGTGTAGCAATCATTCATCCTAAGATTATTTTATTTTTCTTCTAAATTTTTTCTCTTCAAAAATTATATCTCAAAGTATTGTACTTCTTGCATTTTACTGACCACAAAAATTAACAAAAAGTACAATTTTTCTAAACATTTCTAATTTTTTTTTAAATTTTTGATTTTAAAAAAATTGAATTTTTGACGTTTCTCAGTTTTTTGAGGTTTTTAATTTGAAAAAAAAAAGTTCAAACATTAACATTTTAGTATGCTGCATTAATTTCTGAAAATATTTTTAAAATGTTTGTATTTATTTGTTTCTTCAAAATTTTGTGATTTCATGAATTTTTTGAGAATATATATTTCGTAAAAATCGAAAAGCTGTAATTTTTTAAAATATTCAACTTTTAAAGGAAATCTTTGCGTTTTCAAATTTTGAATTCTTCAAAAATTCGTGCTTTTTTTTTAAATTGTATTTTGGAAAATTTTCATGTTTTTAAATGACTTGAATTTTCAGAATTTACGACTTTTTGAAATTTTCAAATTTTTTCAAATTTTTTTTTTAGATTTTGATTTTTGGAAGTTTTTAATAATTTTTGATTTTTTTTTATATTGTAATTTTTGTTACCTTTGACAAATATTTTGAAAGAGTGTAATTTTTGAAAAACTGTAATTTTCGAAAATATTTAACTTTTGAGAAATTATTTGAGTTTACAAAATTTTCAAATTTTGAATTGTTCAAAAATTTACGTATTTTTTTTCGTAAATTGCATTTTGAAAAATTTATAACTTTCTAAATTATTTTTATGGCTATACAGTATGACCAGTAAGTCTTGTCCACTAGGTACCTAATATCTCGGGACCTAAGAGAGATAGAAAGATAGTTGAAACGGCATTGTCTTACCAGCGACGAGTACATTGAAGATCGATGATCAAATTTTCGACCTTTCATACAGGGTGTCCACTAGGGTGGCCCTTTAAAAAAAAAATCGTATTTTTTTCGGGACCCCCGTAGATTGGTGCCTTTACATGAGAAAAAATCCACAAAAATTTTTGGCTCGATCGATGCATATTTACCCGGCGCGCGGGGGCAATCTTTGTAAGGCGCGCGACATCATAATATTTCCACGAGAATCCCGTGAGAAAAGCGACGTTTCTCTTCGGAAAAAAACAACGCG
>FIZT01054766.1:0-12827 GCA_900065295.1 Paracoccus marginatus
GGTTTCTCCATCAGCGGGCAACCTGTTGTAGGACTGAAATTTTGACCACTGATCCTTCATGCCCTCACCTCTATAAACACAATGCCGTTTTAACCATCCCGATATCTCTTTTCAGTCCCGAGATATTAGAACATATTCGAGGTGGACAAGACTTTTGTGCCATACTGTATATAGCAAAACTGGAAAAAACCGGAGAAATCCCCAAAAAAAACAAAAGCAAAATCACAAGCAAAAGCAAAACGTTTGAAAAACCAAAAGCAAAACCATAAGCAAAAGCAAAATCTTTGAAAAACCAAAAGCAACAGCAAAAGCAAAAACAAATCGAAATTCGTTTTGATTTTGCTTTCCCCCTCCACCCGGACTTTTTACATAGTTTTTTGGGAGTGTAAAATATTGAATTTTAAGCATTGGCACCATTATTGGAGTTGTGGTGGAGGACGAGCTGAAAAATTTTTGGAACTCTCCCACCAATCATCGAGAGAAAACGCAAAAGCAAACAGCAGAACTGGAAAAAAACCGAAAAACCAAAAGCAAAACCACTAGCGAAAGCAAAACCACAAGCAAAAGCACAACGTTCAGAAAACCAAAATCAAAAGCAATATGTTTGAAAAACCAGAAGCAAAAACAAAAATCGTTTTGCATTCCAATGACTGTGGTGAATAATATAATATTGATCTTCGAACGTGCTGGCGGCACCTTCAAAAGACCCTACCTTATCATAAGGATAAAGTAGGGTCTTTTGAAGGTGCCGCCAGCACGTTCGAAGATCAGTACTTCATTGTTTACCACACAATTTGTGATATTTTCGAAGGTTATGAATGTTTAACTCTTGGAAGCGAAGAACAAGAGTTTTTAAATTATGTGGATATCTGTTCGAAGGAAGCTTGATTAATGATTTGAGAAATTCATAGTTCCTAATACGTTGGGAACACTTCTGTAGAAAAAAATTTGGTGCTCCAGTGGATGAAAACGTCATTAAGAAATGAAATGGCTCAATCAACAAAACTTTCTTTCTGTCGTGAGAAGAAGAATGCATCTACACCTACCAACAATCAGAGACGCAAAATCTGACATGCAAAAATTTACGATTGAAGCAATATGATTGAGATTTTTACCTCTTTTTTCTCGATACTGGGATTAATGGGATGAATTTATAAAATATTGTTATATTTGTATGTAGGTACTAATAAAAATGGAATAGGAGAGGATTTGTGAAATATGGGGGTTGATTTCAAATATGGCGTTCCTCATGATAATTAATAAAAATATGATGAAATTTAAAACATAAACAATCGATTTTTTTATTTTAAATTCGTAACTACTGATTACCCGAATTCAAATTCATGCGAACCTGAAGTGAATGTTTTTGCGTTTGCAAGTTACACGAAAAAAAAAATAAATAAAAACTGTTCAATTTGGAAAATAAAATTGAAAAATCATCAAGAAGAAAGAATTACATTCAATTTCAAATTATCATCTGGAATAATTTAGTTCAGCTTCTGAATCACTATGCTTTGATTTGCGATGCTTTTTCTTATGAACTGATCGTTCGTGCGATTTCTTCTTCCGTTTCTTTTTATGTTTATCAGAGGAATCGTGAAAATCAGCATTTTCTTCAGGAGATTTTTTTTTGCTTTTTTTCTTATGTTTATCAGAGGTTTCATATGACTCAGAAAACGAATCACCTCGACGATTTCTTTCCGAATCATCTCTTCCGAAATTTCTTCTCGAATATTTCTCCTCATCATAGCGCGAAGCACGACCCTTGTCTTCACTTCTATAAGAGTAAGAGTCGCGATGACCGACGGATTTTGAGTCACCACGATGTCTGTCGCTGTATTCTCGATGTTTCTGATATCGCTTTCTGGCGTTATCGTCGTCGTAACTCGACTTTTCGTGTTTTATGTACTTTTTGTGAGTATCTTCGCGAAGACGATCGTATTCGCGTTCCAAATGCTTTTTATTCCTATCGTTTTGCATTTCTCCAATCAAATCTTGCTCTTCTTCTTCGATGGTCATCCATCGTTTAAATGGGTTTCCACTGAAGCATTTACTACCTACACCTAAATAAGAATCTGCACGAGGTTGTATTATTGTTTTCTGAGACGACTCGGTTTCGATAATTTCAGGTTTTATTTCGATACCGGAATCACCGTTTAAGGTTTCCATTTGACTAGAGATCACTTCCCTCAATACCTACGTTCAAGATGTGAAAATAATTGTAGAGTAGATATTACATTTCGGTAAATAAGTACTTTGAAATTAAAACCTCACCTCGACATGACTCTTTTTATTCGAGTGTACTCGTTTTCCTCGATGGGCGGCTCTTCTTCGTTTGGCATCCCTTTCAGCAGCAAGTAGCTCCATAAGACAAGTCGAAGGATTAATTTTCTCTTCACTTCTGGAATGAATAAATTTTTTTTCCTCAAAAATAAGTAAATTGAAATTTTGTAAAAATTAGAGCACGTCAAAGTTTAATTTACTTGTTTTTGATGGTCGCACTCGAATCGAGGTTATCACTTGAGCCATCGTCACAGTCCGATACAAAACGAATAGAGTTTTTTACATCATCTATGAATATTATTTGTCATTAATGTACTTGAAAATTAAGGATATATCGATAAAAATTTCGCGAAATTCAGGTACATAATATAAAATATAAAGGATTTTTGTATCAAAGAAAAAGGATATTAGTAATCCATGCAAATAAATCTCAACGACAGCATAATATCCTGGAAAACAAAACTAAATGAATACCTAAGCTTTTTAATATCTTATACTATGTCAACGGTTCAAGAATTCGAAATTCGAGTTTTGATTTTGGCTAAAAATATTCAAACACATCGAAATCACCTGTGGCAACGTCTGAATAGGGTAAATCTGTAATTTTGGGATAATCTCCGTTTCTTTTTTCGCATCTGCTCTCATGATTGAGTAAACGTTCTCGAGGTATACGATGTTCGGGATTGATACTGCAAGAAACGAAGTTTGGTTCATCATTCTGAAACAACGTTTTTTCGGTATTATCGGGGCTCTAATGAATAATTATTATATACATGCTGAAGATAACGAACTTGTACGAAGTTTTCTAGCTTCGAAATATCCCATCCGACAGAATCCAGTGTGTTTTGTAACCAAGTTTTCTGTTCTTCGATGAAAGTTTTGAGATTACTCACGAACTGACTACTATCGGTATCGCACATATTTCAAGTACATAGATTTGGAGAATAAAGGTAAACGAATAATAGCTTAAAAATAAGGAGAATTATTATAATATCATAATCAATTATTTTCAATTTTCACGACGATTACGATAAAAAATTTTAAATTACAAACATTGAACATACGTATTGCTTCATTCGCAATAACGCAATACATTACAATGAGTCATAATGCCCGAACGGGAAAATGGTAAATTTGATCGTGGCAAGTTGGTTTCGAATTTTTTTTCAATGCTTACTAAAATAATTTATAATTTATTATTGCCAAGAAAACATAGGTAATTAAAATTCATTTCCTACAAGTTACGAATTATTTATTTGGCAAAAATATCACATTATTTCATCCTTAGTAACACATGCTTTTCCCAATACCAAACAGCCAGTAACTAACCAATAATTCGTTTTCCAAACTAGAAATTAGATAGTCAAATTGTACAAAAATGAAAATTAGTGAAACTGAATTCAAGCAACTCACCTAAACCATAAAATAAACGCAGTGGAAATGATCGCTCATACAATAATTTGATCACTTGTAAAATTATTTCGATGAATTCTATAACAATCCATGGATAAGGGAGAGAATTTTCTTCTACCTTTAAGAATTTCGCAAGCGTCAATTAGCGATGGAATACTCAAGAAAGTTGTACCGATTTCGTACTCATACCTTTAGGATTCCAACCAAGAGAGCTGCATTTAATCCAATGATCACTATTACGTGACTGAAAAACGTCGCCAATAAACTTTCCGAATACAAACTTCTATCTGTTGAAAAAAGTTTAAATTGAGAAATTTTCGTAGGTGCGTTCAATTATGCTGACATGAGCACTTTTCCCAAAAAACAATCCAAGATTTTAAAAAGCTAATAGCAATAAATAGTATACCGTAATACCATGATTTTGAATGGTCAAATTTATTGCAAGTTACGACTCTCCACAAATCATAAAGAGCAATTATCTGAAAACGAAAAAATATTTCAAAAAATTATTTAAGTTACCTAAATATCAAAACACCAACATTTGGCATAGGTACACATTTTTCTCATCGTTTAGCGTGAAATGAATCAAATTGGTTCTTTTTAATTTCTAGTAAAATTGTTGTTATACTAATTAAGATAGGTATGTTTTTTAAAAATATTTTCAACTTACTATTCTAGCAACGGAAACGGAAATCACAAACAGAGGACAATAGCTGAATATTGGCACAGCATAAAGCTTTCGACAAACTCGAAATTGATGCTGTAAAATGAAACGATTTAGATAATCCTGAAAACTCGAAAATTAACGAATAAATACTGTCTATAAAAAATCAAACCTTTTTAAAATCCATACGGTATATATTTAATAAAAAATTCATGATTACAATCATTTATCAAAGCATAATTACTTGATTACTATGATTTATTTTTAACGATTTCTAGTATAAATTGCTACTTTGCTACCAATAAAGTTGGCCAAATATTGAAACCAATAAATATTGAAAGAAATGCTTAGAAGAATAAAACTTGAACAAAGCGAATGTGCACTTTTATTTTCAAAAAATGGTAACAATGATAAATGCCACATGAAAAAATTTTGTGGTACTGCGGTGATTAAAAAATTAATAGACGCGTAATTAAAAAATATGGTAGGTCTATTATATTGCATTTCGATCATTGAGAGATCAACCAACATATAAAACTTACTCAGATCATTAGAAAATTCTACAGTAACGTTAATGAGATTACGAACTTTTTGCAAACTTTTCAAAGAAACCAACCAACCAACATAATTTCAAAATTGTTCTCACTAATTGATTCCATGTAAAAAAGAAGACTAGAGACGCTTCTATAAAACGCTTTGTATATAAGCGCTGGAATTTAGAATTATTATAAAAGCTAAGAAGACGCACATTTCGATAGAAAGTGCTCTATTTCTGCGACCAATTTAAAGTCTTGATCTAAATCTTTCGTTTCTTCATCCTTCGAAAACTGTTCCATACAAGACTGAATTTTAGCAATTCTGTCAGTGTACTCCGATAGTTCGATTTTTTGAAGAATTTTTATGATTAATTTCAACCACTCGTTTCGTTCCTAAATTGGAAAAAAAAAATGTACATGAAGCTAGAAATTATTTATCTAATGATTTGGATGGATTACCTCATAATTCGGAGAATTATCAACTAAGTTTCGTAAAACTATGTCGATTAATACAGCAACGTCATTTTTGTAAAATAAATTCGAGGTCTCGTCGCTGGAAAAAATATCGCTGATTATTTTCAGCAACGAATTTGGAGCGTAAGGCTGATGGTCTAGTAGCTTCGCTGGATCTTCTAAAAATCAAAACAAAGAGCACAGTTTTTCAAAAAAAATATCATAATTACTAATGTTTTTCTTTTTAAAAAATATTACGTACTTCCTCGATTAAAAAGCAATAATAAAGTTTCCGAGAAAATTTTCGGATTATCACATTGCGATAGCGCTTTAATGGTTAAATTTTCTGAGATCGATCTATTTTCACTGAACTGCAAGTTATACACTAGAATAAAATTCACCAAATTGATCACTATATCTTCCTGGTCAGGATCATCGGAGGGACTTTCAATCAATTCTAATAACTGAGTAATAAATTTCTCTCCAATTGAATCTGAAAATGAAATGAATCGAAATAATGAGAATAATCGAATAATTATTGAAATGAGCACCGGGTCGATTCAACTTACCAAAATAAATTATTGGTAATAGTTCACCGATGGAAAACATTTTTGTGAGGACGTTCATGATCTGAAGCAATTTCTCTTTATCGCTGGTTAATATATTACTGTAAACGTCTCTAAAATTGCAAAAAGAAATTTTATTGTCACGAAAACGAACATTATCAATTTCCCAATTACCTGGTCAATTCTAAAGGAAGGACCGATGCAATCAAGACAACGATTGAAGTTCTGGACAAGGTGCACAGCAAATCAAAACTTTGTAACAGAAGACTCTTGATCGACCAGCGTGTTTCCATTTGATAATACTCGGCTAAGCAATTCGCAATGTAATAATCGGTGATGTGTAGAAAACGTTTGCTTATCGCGGTATCAGCATCTGCCTAAGAAAATGAAAATTGACTCCTTTAGTCTCAAAGTATTTTCGACATTGGGCATTGAAATTATCGCGGTAAAATTGTTACCAATATGCAATTAAATTCTTTCAAATATTCCACAATTGATCCTTGGTCGTCGAATAATTCCCATGATCTTTGCTGAGCGTCATCTTTCACTGAAGCTAAGTCTTCGGTGATGACGAACAACCGTGTCATGTCTTGCGTTTTATCGATTAATGAGAGAGGTGCTTCTGGGGACACTTCTATCTTGGACAATATTTCTTGGATAACTCCGGTCGCAGAAGGCGGTGCCAAGCTGGAAAAATTTTCCAAAACTACGTTCACAGCATGCGTTGCTAGTTTGTGAGAAAGATGTGTTTCACATCTCACCTGAAATAATTGTAATAAATATTAATAACGTGAAATTACACGAGCTTGATAAAAATTAACGTACTCTTTCAATCATCTTATAAACTTGCTCTTCAGTGATGGATACACTTCCTTCATTTTCCATATTGAGGAATGCGAAAAGATTCAACGGTGGGTACTCAGAAAAAAAGAGTTATCAACATCAGCTGTTCGGTCTTGTGCAGCACGAGAAATGATGATTCAACATCTGCGGTGAATAGAGACGAATTTATGACGAAGATGAACGCAGTTTACATTCGTAGCACATAATAGCAATTGAAATCATGGAATTAACTATAATTCATTAAAGAAATTAAATCACACGATCGGTGGTCACTTCTGGGTTTTGATCAGGGTGTTTTCATTTCACGAAGTTCTCTTTCCTCCTCCTTCCTCACTTCTTCATTCTGTTTGAAGCAGTGCTGCCAATTTGAATTACAAAAACTACGGAAAAACGAGAAAAAATGAGAAATTTTGATGCGTTGGCGTGCCTAATTTTTGATAAGTGATAACAAAAATACAAAGATGAACAACTGATCATCACTTTTTTCAACATATTTTATTGTTTGACTTATGAATAGTTTAATTGATTTGTAAATTATTTCCGTAAGGAAACCTCTTAAATGTAAACATCGCAGTACCAGTTATTTTATTGTCGCTAAACATTCACAAAACTTTGGAACAGAAGCATCGAAATGGGTAATTCAGATACGAAACTCAATTTTCGTAAAGCTGTTTTGCAACTGACAACTAAAACACAGGTAAAAATAATACCAATTTGTTATTTAAAAAAAAAAAGTTGTACTTAGATAGTTTTCTCGATTCTTTCAGCAACCGATCGACGCTGGAGATGAGAATTTCTGGGACCAATTCTGGTCCGAAAATGTTCTAAATATTCAAGACGTTTTCACTCTAATACCAGCGCCGGAGATTCGATCGTTACGAGAAGAAGCTCCAGCAAATCTTGCCACATTATGCAATAAAGCTGTAGAGAAAACTATCAAGGCAGTTGATAACAGCTGTCGAACACAACAAGAACAGCAAACAGGTTTGAACTTTACAAGTAATGGGATTAAATTTTTCTTCGCAAAGGTTCTGATGGTGTATTCTTCCAGTGCTGAATTGTTGTCGACTTCTTACGAGACTACTTCCGTACATTTTTGAGGATCCAGATTGGCACGGATATTTTTGGTCGACGGTGAAAGCAAGATCTGACGATGACCCTAATCCTATTCCTTTGGCTCAGTTGTTACTCGGCGCAATTTGCGTTAGTAAATATTTTTGAATTTGGACTCTGCTCGACCAGACAACTTTATTAAATAATTTACAATTATTTGCAGGATCTTTTGTTTTGTCCCGATTTCACCGTTGCAACGAATAAAAAATCTGGACCGGTAATTACCTCTTCGAACTGATTTTCGTACTTCGCAATACTCGTCAAACTAATCAAGTTTTCGATTTCAGGACAAAGCAGAAGATTTACAGGCGATCGACAGCTGCGAATATATTTGGGAAAAGGGAGTCGGATTCGCCAATTCTCCGCCTCACTATCCCACCTACGATACGGCCAGAACGGAGTTGTTGAAATTACTTCTAACGTGTTTCAGCGAAATTATGTACAAACCGCCATCAGGTGAAGCATTTTCCATTTCTCGTATACGATCTCATTTAATCTTACTAAAATTTGAAATTCAATTTTCATGTCGCCAGATCCTAGCGAAACGCCAAACGATTGGATTCAGTATTTGACGTCGACAGAGAATCGTCACGCTTTGCCAATGTTTACTTCTCTTTTGAATACTGTTTGCGCTTATGACCCTGTTGGCATCGGTGTGCCTTATAATCACCTGCTGTTCACAGATACTATGGAACCTTTGGTAGAGGTATGCCTGCAGATTCTCATCGCGACATTAGATCACGATACTTCAGGAGCTGATGAAGTACGTACACAGTACACGAAAACTTTACATCGATTGACGAAAGGGCTAATTTTTGGTTTGGTTCTTACTGTTTAGGGTGGAAATCAAGAAAACTTATTCATCAATTATTTATCTCGTATCCATCGTGACGACGATTTTCATTTCATTATGCAAGGCTTTACAAGATTACTTAATAATCCGTTGGTTCAGACTTATTTGCCTAATTCGACGAAAAAAATCCAGTTTCATCAAGAATTATTGGTGTTTTTTTGGAAGTTGTGCGATTACAACAAGGTATTATCGTATTTTGAATAAAAAAAAATTTTAAAAAAATGCAAATTATTAAAAATTTATATTTTTTTAGAAATTTTTGTATTACGTGCTGAAGAGTAGTGACGTTCTGGACATTCTGGTTCCTATTTTATTCCACCTCAATGATTCTCGAGCAGATCAGTGTAAGGTTGCTGTTTGTAAACGATTTAAAATATCATTTTAGTGATTATTTATTAAAGAAATATTCCAGCTCGAGTTGGATTAATGCATATCGGAGTTTTTATCCTATTGTTGTTGAGCGGAGAAAGGAACTTCGGCGTAAGGCTGAATAAACCGTACACGGCTACGATTCCGATGGACATTCCAGTATTCACAGGTATTTTATTCGTCGAAACTGTGAATTGTCGATACACTGAATAATTACTATAAAATGCTCCAAATCTAGGTACGCATGCTGACCTTCTGATCACAGTTTTTCATAAAATCATCACCACCGGTCACCAAAGATTGCAGCCACTTTTTGATTGCCTGCTTACTATTCTAGTCAATGGTAAGAACTCTTTAATTGCATCGATATAACTAAGTTATATTTTTATAACTAATTGTTGTAATATTAATTTACAGTATCTCCGTATCTGAAGATGCTCTCAATGGTAGCCAGCACAAAACTATTGCATTTATTGGAAGCATTTAGTACTCCTTGGTTTTTATTTTCGTCGCCAACCAATCATCATTTGGTATTTTTTCTGTTGGAAATATTCAATAATTTGATTCAGTATCAGTTCGATGGTAAGCAAAGGTTCATTATTCGCTATTTCGGAACTGGGCTAGTACAATCCAGTACGTAAGGATTAGTCCTAAAAACTGAAAGATTCTCGCGTTGGAAAAAATTCTTATTTTCGTAGACAAATGTTTTTTTCATGTACTTGATCTTTGATTCTGAAACACTAACCGATTGCATCATTTTCATATCTACTAGTAAAAATCCTCCGGCGGTTAGACAGATTCTTCGAGCATGAAGCTTCGTGCTGAATATTCTTATCTGTAAAAAATTGTGTCGTTAGTTTAATTCAGTTTGGATTTTTTTTTCTCTACTCACGAATGAATTTCTGTCTCCTCTAAAACCAACTCTGAATTTTATTAAAATTTTCATTCGCTTCAAATATTTACCAATTTCTTCGTAGACTGATCCAAATTCGTTTTATGTATCAATTTCATTTTCTCAATGCAAACTTTCGTCCTTTCAGCCTGTCTCGAAAATAAAACAATAAAAATTCACCCAATTTACGTGCTATAAATTCATAAAACTCGAATACCTCTCTAGTTATCAAACTACCAGTCCATCCGCTGTAAATGATAACCAACAAAAAAATCGCCAATTTCGAAAACTCGTTTAATATCTGAGCGTTCAACTTGATGGGATGATTTCGAGCATCAGTTATGAACATGAGCAGGGTGATGGTATGTACGATATTGTAGGGCCAATAGAACAACGTATTTATTCCGAAACATTTGCTTATATCGTCAGTTAGATTTCCTGTCTCCCAGTGCTTCTTCTCCAGCACGATCAGCTTATCCAAGTTTATATTTCTGAAAATAATTACCGGTCAAATGAAAGAATAAAAAAAATGTCAAAAATTCGCCTCACCCTTCGTTAATCATGTTGTCAATTTCGCGATTAATATCTTCGAAGGTTTTGCCAATCGTGTGACATAAAGTCAAGATTAAACAATCCAAAGAGATCACGCCGATGTGCCGGTAGCAATGGATGAGAATTTGCGATAACGGTATTTCTGTCCATTTCGCTATGTAACTTAATATGCCGACGATTTGGAAAAATAAAAACAAGTACAAGGTGCTCTTGTGTAAAATTCTCTCCGAAAGCAAACCGTAGAGTTGTTCTCCTTTTTCGATACAGCGTAGCTTTAAGGGGAAACAATAAAGTATAGAGATTAATGGGACGACGGGATGTATATTGATTATGGCCTTTTCGACCAACTGCAGGCAGAAATTCGTTTGGAAACAGGTTTCAAGTTGCGAATTGGCGTAAACGAAGAATTTCTTGTAGTGGTTCGTAATAATGTAGTAGTTCACCACGAAAAGTACCACGCACAGGGATACTCCCAAGTAGCTGAGTTTGTAAATCGTACCTGGAAAAATGGTTCAATTTGTAAAGTCTATTTTGCAAATTTAATTTTAAATTCGAGTCGTATGTGTCGTACATTTGACCGGATTCTTCGTCTCTTGGACTTGGTTAGGTTTCGGTTCGACTTTCGTAATAGGCAAAACTCCGGTTAAGAAGCAAACGGCGCGTAATACGCGAAAAAAACACAACGAAGACTTCGTCATCGCTTTCCCACCTCGATAATATCGTTCTGATGTACATTTCGATTCTACTTTCCTACTCGTTGGACGTACTCGTCAAATAATACCTTATACGTACGTATCATTGTAATTTGACAGCTTAATTTACCAAAGTGTTTGTCTACGTGCGTAGGTAATTCGAATCTAGTATACACGATTATCAGAAAAAGACAAGTATTCCATTCGTTGGCCAATTTACCCGCCGATTGTGGCACTATCAACAAGTGCCTCAGCAGAAGGGTGAAGAAAAACATAGTCGAGGCGCCGGCTGAAGAAAGTATCCCCGAGACGCCCAGTATGGAAGGGTCGAAACCCGCATTGCCCGCCGAACCAGGCACTTTGAAAGCTACGCTGATGGAAACTCCAGGTTTGTTGGACCCCCCCCCCCCATCTTTCCTCGCGTATGTTTTTTTGATTTTTTTGAGACATTTTTTTAAATTGATCATAATTTTTTCAAAGGTGTGATGAAAATGACGGAAAGAGAAAGCGCCCATCCTGGCAGTTGTGAAATTCCGGCCGAGCTAGTCAATCCGAATAGTGATGAGAAAACGGTTAAAAGCGTCGATAATTGTGTTACTAAACCGGTGCCGAATTTAGGACCTGTGAAGGTGAGTACCTACTTCACAGAAAAAAGAGATTTTTTTCTTATTTTGAAAATATTTTTTTAAAAATTTTTTCAGACCAATGACAACGCTTGGGCTCCAACCACCGAATGGGTGAAATCGTGGAAAGAAAAATTACCCCTGCAAACCATCATGAGACTTTTACAAGTCCTGGTACCTCAAGTAGAAAAAATTTGTATCGACAAGTATGTGATCACGATTTTATATTTTTGTCACACATGAAAATCGTTCTACGAAATTCATCTTTTCCAGAGGGCTGACTGACGAAAGCGAAATTTTGAAATTTTTACAACACGGTACCCTCGTAGGTTTGCTGCCTGTTCCACATCCTATACTCATTCGTAAATATCAAGCAAACAGTGGTACTACGGCTTGGTTCAGGACTTACATGTGGGGAGTTATTTATCTCAGGTGAGCCAAATCGAGTTCATCGATATTATTATAGATCGTTCTTTCAAAATGTAATGATTTTATCTTTTTTTCAGAAATGTCGATCCACCAATTTGGTACGATACGGAGGTGAAATTATTTGAAATACAACGAGTGTAAATGTAAAATCATCGATTGACTAATAGTCCGATACAAATAGAACCAAAAATGCCCTGACCTCAAACTAATTGTTACAAAACGTATTTTTGATTTGTAATGTAGAAGAAGGTCTACTCTATCACGTATCCAAAAGCCTCCTCGAGTCTCCCCCTCTAAGTCATTTTTTTGAGGCACCTCCCCCCCAGAAATCAGTTTTTTGCTTTTTGCGAGTCAGGGTTCAACTTTATGGAGAAAATCACCTCTATAGAAATTGTTCTACGTAAAATTTCCTACAAAAAAGGTTATATTCATTTTCTTGATAACTCACATGGGAGGTGGAGTAAAGGTGCTCTGAAGATGAGACCACACCAAAAAAAAATAACTTGGATTTTGACCAAATTTGGTGGCATAGTTTACTTGGAGTGG
>FIZT01054769.1:0-17509 GCA_900065295.1 Paracoccus marginatus
ATCGCACTTTTCAAGGTCACGCCTCCACAGGTCAAAATTGGGAAGTACTGATAAGGCAAAAAAAATTTTTTCTTGTGCTTACTTGAAAATGCGACCGATTCGCGAAAATCGCTGAGGGCAATTTTCACTACTTCAGTGGGCTAGACCCCATGAGAAGTTTTTTCAAGTTGGCTGGTTCAAAATTGATTTACAAACCCCTCGAACTGTTCGGTCGAGTTTCATTGGTGCTTTGTTTTAAAACCGAGACTAAATTAATTTTCAATTCAAAAAGAAGACTATCGAGTTATTGGGATTATACAAATTAAAAATGAGAAGGTACATTTCAAATAATCAACATACCAAGACGAGACCTAGTCTGAAAGCCGCCAATGCCGATATATACCATTCGATGGTATTGAATCCCCAAATAGCCAGATGGTCGCCACGTTTCAGACCTAAATTCATGTACGCCGCGGCCAGCGTGTCGATCTGTCAATGAATAAAAAAAAAAAAATGATTATAATAAGGCGCCTGAGCGAGTTGAAACAGTGAGCCAGGCCACAATAATTGATGACTTATGTTTATAAACCTTTTCCAGCGCTTCTGCGAAAGTTAACCTTTGTCCTTTATGAAACAAGATGGCCGTCTCGTCGGGATACTTGTTGGCGGCCTGTTCGACCGCCTGTCCGATTGTGATTTCTTTCAACGATTCTGAAAAATCACCTCTGCAGTAGCTTAATTTTTTTTCTCTTAGCGAATCGTAGGGCTCGATGGTGCATTTTTCGAGATTTTCGTACCTACAAAAAATTAGATGAGTACCTACTTTACTTATTTGAATTTCGTAAAAAGATATAAGTACAAAGTACATACGTAGGTAGGTAGGTAGGTAGGTAGGTAGGTACATGTAAATAAGTGTAACTTTTTTTCCAGAAAATACACGTTGGTAATTGTTTCTCATGTAGTGGGCAGATTTATCGAAATCTATTTATTTCAAGTACATCGAATCTTTACGATGAAATTAAGTTGTGCAGCTCTCCAGAGATGAAAATTACCCACCCCCATATCAGCTGATCAGCTCACTCTCACAGACTCACAGGTTGCTTATTTCAAAAATGAAAATCACGATTAATGTGCCCTTGACATGCACTACTAGTCTCGTACCTACTCATTCTTGTTTATCTTTGTTCTATTTTTTTTTGCTTCTAAAAAGTCACAATTCTGTGGTAACAATATCGTTTATTTTTTACTATCAACAACTTGATATTTTTTGATACTGAATAAGTAACACCTACGGCGACGTTAACCACGAAGCTTGCCATTTCAACCTCGAATTGGAAGTATTTGAGTGAGTGACGACATTGAAAAAAAAAAAAAAATGAGATAAGGGATTGGAAACATACCTACTTAAGAAAAATCTTTTCAATGTGGTTTTTAAATGGGTAATAAAAACTAAAACTGAAAAAAAGCACGTGATTAGAATGAACTTTCATATTTGTAAGAGTTGATAGCTTTTATTAAAATTGCTTCAATAATTTGTTACCATTAGAGACGGTCAATTGAATTAAATGCTATAAAATAATTTTTTCAACAGCAAGGCGTGTTTTGGTTTACGCGTTTCTCAACTGGTCCTATCTTTCAAGCATAGGCACTTATTTTTTGAAGATGGATGGTGCCTTAATTTTGTCTTTTTCTTATTTAATACTGCCAGCACGAAGAAATATCATTTTAGACGTGTACTTACTGCAAATTTGAATCTTCAGTTTTGCCATTTGTTAACTTGGGCTTCGTACATGAATTACCTACAACAGAATTAACAATTCGTGAAGATTTTTCAAGAAATAGTTCACCTGAAAAAAGATGCCTTACTCGTTACTGAGCCTACGTACCGTTTGAAAAATTGGTGGACATATTTGAAAAAAATAAAGAAAAGCACCACCTTTGCAAAGAATTTTCAGAATACTGATTTGATTTTTGAAGATTATTCTCGAAGTGTGAATTTTGTGCTTTTATCTCTGCGCCGATAGACGATACATTTTTAACGAATTTACGGTTGTACTTAACAATCTTTTTCGAAGAAATGTTTTTGATAAGGTGTAAATGTATAGGTAGAGGCAATCGTAGATAGGTCCCTACAATACAGTTCGGTAGCTGACGAGCTTATTGTAGTTACTTAATATTTATGTGCTTACTTACTGTTTTATGTGCTTGGTGTTCGTGTGCTGATGGAAGTTCATTAATCATAGGTTTTAGCTATTTGGTCAATTTTTTTTTTTTTGAAATATGTCTACTTAATCTGTAGTATCTACCTAATGTAATATTATTTATTAGGTCTTCCTTTTTAATGATTTCTTAAAGATCAATTTCACTATAAGGATGCAGATAGGTAAAAGAGAAGACGTCATCCAACCCTGTCATTTTATTTTATTTTATTTTATTTTTGAAATAAAGAAAAACATATTATAAGTATTTTTATAGGAGCATCTTAATCAAAGATTCAACGACTAATACAATAAGCGTAGGCAGACGCTCTTTTCAGTATATTTATGAGCGATAATGCCAAAGGATTTTTGAATTTTGAGTACCTACAATGAAAATAGCAATTCTAGAATTTAGAAGCTAAACGTAGAGAACCTTTTAATCCTAAAAAGTCTATCGGCGTCAAGATACGCATAGCAGTGAATAACGAAAGGTAAGTGCATCGTAGTGTTTTATCTATATTTCATCCGTCGAAAATGATCAAATACGAACTTAATTTAAGCATAAAACTTCCCAAAATGATTATTATTTTTAAAAAAATACTCACTGGATAACTTTTAAACGGGTAATTCTGTCGAAGAATCTAATTTAAAAATGTTATAAGTAAGTACATATTTTATTAATTTAACTATGTAAACGTACGAGTTTGTTTTTATTTCAAACTCTTCTTCATGATTTTGTCCTGGAAAAAAATAATATTTATCATTAGAATCTGTTGGCAATTGGCACTTGGCAGTAAACATCAGTTTTTTATTTTATTTATTCTCAATCACAAATGCTGTAATTTTTAAAAATTCCAATAATAACTTTTTATGGATACCTACCTCCAATTGAAATGTAACATCCGATGATCCGAAGAGGTGTGTATAAAAACTGCCCTGACCTAACTGCTATCGAAATTATTGAAGCATCCGATGTCTGTTCTCTCCTGATGGAAAATAAAAATTGAAAAATTTTTATTTTGAGATCAGACATCAGTGACGTCACAGAACAGAACGAAAAAAAAAGAATCAAACGGTCCTTGTTCAACGATTCGTAGTTGGTGCGTTAATTGTACGCATTGTTGTAAGTATAACAAAACCCTGTTTACTACGCTGTTCACTGATAAAAAAAATTGATTTCATGAAAACGAAAAGGTCAAGTTTTTCAAATGTACATATTCTGCTAATTACGTGAAAGTCCGGTGAAATTTTAAAATGAGTGTCATATTTTCTAAAGCTCGTCACTTGATCCGTGCTCGAGCAATGATCAAGATTCGTGTACCCGCTCGTGGAGCTGTACTATTGGACAAAGATTGGATGCCTGGTCCTTATCCTAAAAACGAAAAAGAACGTAAAGCTGCGGCCAAAAAGTACAATTTGTTACCGGAAGAATACGAACCATTGGATCCGAAATGGGACGCCGGTATGGGTGATTATCCCGTCTTACCGAATCGTTGTTGGGATTGTGAAGATCCGTACGGTAATTACGAATACATGGCCGATTATAGAGATTTTGGACAGCCAGTTCATCACGGTTATGAAGTTCTTCATGCCCAGGGAATGAACTTGGCTTTTCCCGATTCACCCGATTACGTTAGGCCAGCCAATGCTCTACTAGTGACTTGGACTTTGATTTTATTAGTTTATTGGTATTGGAAATTCGTGACTGAAGTCCCCTTCATCACCACAGCGAAACCTCTGCACAGACCTGGCCAAGGTGTAGCACACTATCATTATCCTACTAGTAATTTACATGCATACGAATAATGAACTTATAATACGGAAATATCCTTTAATCGTGAAGCTAACCCGCTATGACGTATGTATTTCCAGTCTTTTCACAAAGCTGTTGATGTTTTGTCATGCCAACTGTAAAATTTGCATGGATTATTTTTATAGATTAAAAGTTATACACACATTAATAGCGTACTTTATTTCGTTCGAAGGTGAAGGTACATCGCCGTTCAAAATAATTCCAAAGTGGTTCCACCTGAGAAGATGACCGATCAAGTGTAAAAAAATTGACAACTTTGGTCGAATTCAAGGTTTCATCGTCTTTAGCACTTATCGTCAGTAGTCCCATAGTCAAAACGATGTTTGTTGGTGTGTCGAATTAGCGACATGAAATTAAAATAACCATGGTAAAGATGAACAAAAAAATCGAAGTGGAAATTATTAAATTATTCAGATTTTTTAATTCGTTTTTGAAATTTACCGGCTTTATTATTTTTAAATTTGATACGTCTGTTGGCTGGTGGTACATTAACCTAATTTGCTTGACACTGAATTATTCAACTGCTTTTGGATGTACCCTACGTTCTGAAATGTGGTGCTTAGAAATGTTCGATTCCTATTTTAGCATCAAAAAGTTCATCTTGTTTATTATTATTCAAATTATTTCCTTTACACCTATTCTTATGTTATCTATATTTACCATATTTAATGCAGAATTAATCGAAATTATGCTGCATGCTTCCCAAATACAGAGCAGGCTCAATCGTGGAATGATAACTCTAAATCTTAAAATCATGAAGGTATTCGGTCTTTCGATTTTTTTAGTCATGTTAATGATTCCGATAATAACGTCGTATGTCACAATAGCTTTAGCTTTACCATTTTCTATTATAATTGATTCGGTTTGTATGGTGTATTTCGAGTTCTGGACGGCTGTACCTTGTGCTCAATTCGTGAATTGGATTACCTTTCTTAGTTACATACTGCACTGTGTTCAGAATGAAGTTAACATCTCTGGAAAGATCTATAATGGCTGTAATGTAAAAATTAAGCAATTTCGGCACCATATTCATAAATGCGAGTCATTCAGGGTTAGATCGATGGCGAACATTATTGTAAAAGTAAGTAAGTATGATTACAAAATGTGATTAGAAATGAACATCGTTGATCAAGCTCTATAATAGATACATTATTTATTTTTATGAATTTTTTTTGGAAAAATTCAAGTTCATAGTGAAAGAGAGTTGATGGGTATACCTACTCTAAACTGCAAATAATTAAAATCAGCACATTGGAGTGTTTAGGGAGATTGGATTCTTGTATACCTAGTTAAAAGTACTTTGATTGAGTAAAGTAACTTGGGGCGGAGTGTGATTGAGACAAGTGAGTTACCTAATTAGCGGGAAGGGCTGAACTATTACACGTTTTGTATGTATTTAAATGCACGAGTGAATATTGAATTTAATTTTATCAATGATTGATTGGCGATTTTTTCAGGTATTAAGTATCGCCAAGGAATTATCAGCTGTCTATGGAATCACTGTTTTGATTTATATTGTCCATTATTTAGCCCGAGTTATCATTCAGTTTTACGACGTTATTGATAAAGATGCTCAAAAGTTTCCTATGTGGACGGCTGTCTGGAGTATCATCGTTAGAATTATGTTTATATTACCAGTGTTCATTTGCTGCGAACATTTATCTTACAATGTAAGTTGATTTGCGAACAAATTGTTTCATCATTTTTTCCCTCAAATTAAAATACATTTTCAGATAAATAAAACAGTTGTACTAATTCAAGAAGTAGTCACACTTCATCAGCCGTCTTGCTTAGATTGCATCGTAAGTAGCTGAACGAAGATCTACGTACCTACCTAATATATTTGGTTATAGTTACTTATACTAAGTATGAATTTTATCACTTAAAAAAATCTTATAAGTATTTTTTTTTGAATTGTTCACTAATCGTCTGGTAATTTATGAAAATGCTCCATGTTTCAGTTTCAAAGTTTAACTTTACGATTAAAACATCAGAGTACAACTACACAAATATGTGGATTTTTAAAAATCACGTATAGTAGTTTTTTGACGGTGAGTAAGTTGTAGTTTGTAAACCTACTTATATTATTAGGTAGACAACTAGACATATATCTATCTACCAAATAATATTATCGTGAAAGGCATAAGATTGGCATTAAAATTTAATTGCCTATTCATTTTTTAGATAATGACAACGGCTTTAGCATTTCTGCTCTTACAGTTGCAATTTTCAAAGTAAAGTATATCTACCATAGATACCAGCGTACCAACCTAAGCATTTTTAAATCGAATTTGACACCAAGTAGCTGAATTTCTCAATTTCAATAAAAATAATACGTTCAACTTTCTAATTTATTAATTCTTGGACTTCACGATAGTACGTAGGTATAAAGCTTCATTTGATAGTTCATCCATTTCATGATCATCTCTTGACCTCGTCAAAGGCTTAAAAATCTGTCGTGTAAAAGTTAAAATGACGAGCTCCAGGTTCAATGTTGACGCTTTCATGAAATAAATAACCCCCCTGAAGTGTTTATTTACTGTCACATTATTCTTATCTGTCAACAAAGGCGCCTCAAAGCGGGCAAACTCATTTTTCAAATTCACCTTTCTCAAGAATTTTTCAGTCTGATCACAATGACAAAAGATTTCACCAACATCAATTCTAGTGTATTGAATTTAATAAGTACGTTTAATTCGATCAGTAAATGTATGGGATTTGCCGTGACTAAATCTGACGACACTTTCTTCATTAAATTTGTTCGTGAAATTGTGTTCCTGTGGTTTTTATTCCATGCAATAAGCTGTACAGTTTTCGCAGAACTATGGTGTATAAAATTCTTAGGCATGGGATTGGATGTGAGAAAAGTAGTTGTTTTCGTTATTGCTCAATTGGTGAATCTGTCGCCTGTTAGCTGCTTACTGTATTTTAGACTATGCGATTTACCCGTTTGGAAAATTACCCTGCAAGTTATGCGTCTCGAAGAAAATCTCAAAATTTGTAATGCTTATTTGGAAATCGGACGTATTACTTTTGTCGCACTTTTTTTCTGGGGTTTTCAATTTTTTACCATCATGGTCATGATGATTTACAGTCTGTGGCCTACTTTGACGATTTTTTTCATCTTTGATATGGTAAATATATTCTATTTTGAAGCCTGGGTTACCATTCCGTACTTGCAGTTCGTCGCATGGATTTGGTTTCTGTGTTATGTGTCGTATCGCCTTCAGATTAAGGTCATCGAAATTAGCGAATTAGAGTATTTAACTAAATTAGATTTTTGTAGGGTTGGAAGTAGGTTAGATAGGATGATATGGGACGGATGTGGTGTTGATAATGTTGAACGAATCAAGAAAATTATCGACGTAATGAAAGAAGTAAGCAAAGAAGATCAACTCTTATGCTAAGTATCTATAACTCACAAAAATTGAATCCGTTGGTAGATGAGCTGGGTGTTTGTATAAAATAATGAATATTTTCTTTCAGGTTTTGAGCATCGCCAAAGATTTATCGACAGTGTACGGAATTTCAGTTTTGCTATACGTTGTGAGTTATTTATCTCGAATAATTTTACATTTTTACGACCTTCTTAATAAAGATACGCAAAAGATACCCTTTTGGATAGGTATTTTCAACGTTATCGTGAGGATCTTGTTCGTACTGCCATTATTCATTTTCTGCGAGCATTTGTCCGATAATGCAAGTACCTACCTACCTACCTATGTTATTTTTGTTTCATTTCTGACAATGTTGATTACGTACCTAATTTTTTTCAAATGTATTTTCCAGGTAAATAAAACAGTAGAACTAATTCAAGAAATTGTTACGCTACACCAGCCTTCTCGCCTAGATTGCGTGGTGAGTCATCTTGAAACGATTTTTGACAATGGCAAGTGTAACTCTGTTGATTTTTGTTCCCCTAATTTCAGTTACGAAGTTTTACTTTGCGATTGCAGCACCAGAGTACCAAGATACAAATATGTGGATTTTTAAGCATCACTTATAGTAGTTTTTTGGCAGTAAGTGATTCAAATTCTATTGAAAAACCACTTAGAAGATAGAAATCAGTTTACTTTTTGGATAAAAGTTGAATTCTTCAAATGTACTTCTGTATAGGCCTATATCTTTTTTCTTGTTTCAGATCATGACAACCGCTCTAGCTTTTTTACTGTTTCAACTACAATTTTGAAAATTAATTTAGCGACACATTTTGCCTGTTAGTGTTGGCTGGAAACTTAATGTTTTGTCTCGGTGGTGATATTTTTACCATTTTAAAATTTTATTTGATGTGATATCATTATTTTAAATTCAAGTAGGTAATTAATTGAAAATCAGTATAAATAAAAGTCTAATGTGTATTTTGATCAATGAGGTACAAAGGTACCTATTATGAATTTTTTCCAACGTCACTTCAGTTCGTCAAAACCTTATGCTTCGTAAATTCAAATTAAAAAAAAAAAAATGTTTTGAAAACAGGTGCTCAATTTTACCATTTCTTTAGTACAATAGAGACCCTCCAGTTGTCTATTTAACAAACAATGTTACCTACCTACCTAAAGTGTTTGTATTTGATTACAATATCTGCCTATCGAGGCTATCGATATCATCGATTAAGTAGGTACCTACATACATCAGTTTTCTCCTTCAGCCCTTTTCAAGCATTTTAGTCTGACTGTAATGGCAAAACAAAGTACAAATCCGAGTGTTTTAAATTTAATTGAAATATTCAATTCAATCAGCAAATGTATCGGATTTTCCGTGTTAAAACCGAGCGATTCATTATTTGCTAAATTTCTTCGTGAAATAGTTTTTCTATCTTTATTTTCATTTTCCGCACTCTTCACCTATCAGGTAGAAATATGGTGTTTTTCAGTATTGAAGATAAAACCGTCGGTGAAAAAAATAGTCATATTCGCGATCACCCAAATCATCCTTCTGTCCCCGCTTAGTTGTTTGTTATGTTTTAGACTGCGCGATTTCACGATATGGAAGATCGTATTGAAAGTTAAGAATCTCGAGGACAATTTGATAGCTTGTAATACACATGTGGATATTTCACAGATCGCTTCGAAGGGTCTATTTTTTTGGTTCTTTCAATTTTTTATAGTAATGAGTATGGTGTACGTTACTTTGTGGCCGATGCTGACTGAGATGTTGATCGATTTTGTTCGCTTATATTATTACGAAGCTTGGACCTTGATCCCGTATTTACAGTTCGTTGTTTGGATATGTTTTTTGAGCCATGTGTTGCATCGTATGCAACTTCAAATTATTGAAATTCATCAGTCAACTTATTTAACTTCGTTTAATTTATGCATTGCGAAAGAAAGAGTGAACAGGATGTCTTTGAAGGGTTACGAATTTCGTGGAGTTATACAAATTAAAACATACATCGCCATTATGAAACAAGTGAGTTTTACCTACTAGATATACGGTAGCATTGAAAATACTGGCTAGGTATACTTACCTGCCAAAACAGAAGTTATAAATTGCTACATTTACTGGCTTTGTGATTAAACGCTGATCTGAAATGATTTTTTAATTATACCTACCTACCTCAGGTATTGAATATTTCAAAAGAACTATCAACTGCCTATGGGGCGACGGTTCTGATTTGCATAGTGCAGTATTCATCCAGATTAATTTTACAATTTTACGATCTCATTGATAGAGATACTCAATTTGCCCCTATGTGGCAGTCTGCATGGAATATAGGAGTCCGAATGATTGTCTTGCTACCAGCTTTTATTTGTTGCGAACGATTTTCATTCAACGTAAGTAAGTTGATATTTTCTTCTAAAAAAAGAATACCTGCTTTCAATAACTTCTCTAATTGTTCGTTTTAGCTATTGTAAATACAATCCAGCTGTTTTGAATGATTTCAGGTAAATAAAACTTTAGAATTAATTCAAGAAATTGTCATGCTTTATCAGCCATCTTGCTTAGACTATATTATAGTGAGTACGCGAACCCATATGCAAATTATATAAGTATTTATGTAGTTTATTTTATTTTTTCATTTTGTGTGGGTACCTTACCTACCTATGTTAATCTAATTGTAAGTTTAATTTCTATTTCAGTTTGAAAGCTTAATTTTACGACTGCGTCATCAAAATGCTACGATTAGAATATGCGGATTTTTGAATATGACATATCGTAGTTTTTTGGCGGTGAATGACATTACCTACACTATACAATTTTATCGAACGTGTCATGCATAAATTATACCAAAAACTCAAGTATCTGCCTGTATCTATTTTTTCAGATTATGACAACTGCCGTCGCGTTCTTAGTGTTTCAATTACAATTTAAAAAATAACGCATCAGTCTTTCAGTCTTCTATGGAGAAAGAAAACAGGCTGCTCACTCCAAATGTGAATATTTGTGTAGCTCGTACTGAGTACTTACACCTTTGAGAGAGCTATTCTCTCGAGGATGACATTTTTACCAAGTTTGAGTTCCTAATCCGAATAAACAAATTTCGATTAATTCTGCGAACTCTTCGGTCTTTCTGTAACCTTCACAAATGAATGAATTCATGATTAAATTTTTGTACCCAAGTGTTGTGCTACCAGTGCAAGTAATAGGTATCTACGAACAGATACACCTACGTTTTGCATCATTCTGCGCTATGGAAAAGAAGAGACCTGCTCGCGGTGTTTCGAATTCAATACAAATGTTTAATTTCATCAGTAAATTAGTCGGGTTCGCTGTGGTCAGTCCGGATATCCCTTTTTTAAGCCGATCGATCCGCGAAATACTTCTCATCTCGTACCTACTCTTATCAACTGGGTGTTCGATTCGTTCTGAATTATGGTGCATGTTCGTACTGAAAGTTGATTTCACCGAAAGGAAATTTATTATTTTTGTGTTAACGCAGATCATTGTCGTATCAACGTTCATGTGTTTATTTTTACACAGACTGAATAACGCTAAAATATGGGACATTATGGTTAAAATTCGATCTCTCGAAGATAGTCTAATAATGTATAGTATTAATTTAGACATCTTTAAGATGGGATTTTACGGATTGACGTTCTCTTTCTTGCATTTATTTTTAATTTTAAGCACGATGTATTACATGATATCCTATTACCCGATCAATTTGTTGGTCGATTCGACTTGCGTCTTTTATTTCGAAATTTGGGTCGCAGTTCCATGTCTACAATTCATCGGATGGATTTCGTTGTTGAGTTACGTGCTATATTGTCTGCAATGTAGGATTATTCAATTGAACGACGTAGATTGGTCGATCCAGCTTTGGAATGGATTCGGTTTGAAGAAACATAAAATTCGAAAGTGGAATGATCTGAATAACGATCACGTAATTAAAATTAAACATTTTATTGTGATTTTAAAACAAGTAAGTTTTACTTACCAAGCTGTCGAAATTTTAGGAGCGAACCTGATTTGAATTGTTATTTCAGGTGATGGAGATGGCTACTGAATTGGCTGCAGCCTATGGAATATTGGTTTTGATATTTATGTGTAATTATTTGGCCAGAGTGATAGCTCAGTGTTATGATATTATCAAAGATGATTCTCAAAGGTTTCCAATCGGAATTGGCATTTGGAATGGGATGAGCAGAATGGCGTTCATTTTACCTATATTTGTTTGCTGCGAAATTTTCAACTATAATGTAGGTGTTTAAATCATTTTTTACATTTTTGGACGATTTTTAAAAAATGTAAGTATAAGTATTGAAAATAGCAAAAAAGATTTTCAGGTCAATAAAACAGTTCACGTGATTGAAATAATAACTCTTCAGCATCACCCTTCAAGCCTGGATATCGTTGTGAGTAGCACAAAAATAATATTACCTAGGTACTTAATAGTTGTAAGCGAGCTTTTTCAAAATACTTCTTTGTACCTATTATTTGTTTCAGTTTCAATGTCTAACACTTCGTTTACGACATAAAACTCCAATTATAAAAGTCTGCGGAGTTCTGAACGTCACGTATAGAAGCTTTTTAACGGTAGGTACATATAATCATTACCTTTGCCTACTTATTTAATTTTTACGTCTTCTTGATGGCGATGGCAGTCTACTGAATTCTCCTATTCAGTTGGTGTAATTAATTACCTACTTAATTATACGTTTCAGATAATGACAGCATCTGTTGCTTTTCTGGTATTACAATTGCAATCAGTATAAAACCGATTACTGACTTATGTGTTTGTAAATTGTAGTATGATCTACTCAATGTTCCTATTTAAAAAATTGCAACTATACCAATGATTCTCATCAATTGAACAAATTTGTAAAACTTTTCAAAATAAATAAAAATAAATTTTATTACCTATAAGTAAATAATTAAAACGTAACTTTTCTCCTGATATGACCCACACTTATACCTTTTTAAAAATAAAATATACCTAATATTTTAATTGAAAATTTATGGTAATATAATGTTTGGTCAATATCCTACGTTGATGCCTTTTTTCGCAGCTATTGGTAACATTTCTCCTTGTAGATATGGGTTCAACATCTGAAAAAATTAGAGTATCGCCCATGCAGTTGAATGTATAGGTATAGGTATAGGTACTTTAAACGTAATTTATGAAAAGTATTTTAGGTTTAATCACGATGAGCTTACTTTCGAAGGGTAGAATTTTTTGCTGACTAAATCTTTCGGATGGTGTTCGTATTGAAACCTTCGTACGATTTGTTCGAGATCCATATCGTTATCGTAAGAGTACTCGCGCGACGATGGGCAATCAAACATGTGTTCGGCATCGCACATGCATTTTTGTGAAGCTTGATATTCACGACTGAAAGCGGCGGTGTTTTCAAAATTTTGTATACAACCATTATTAGCTAAACAAGAGAGTAGAAAATGTTATTCACAAGTTTAGTAAGATCAAAATTCTAGAAAATTGATTTGAAGTTTGAACGTATAGGTACTTGTGAATCCTATCGGACATGGATTCGGTGGGTTACAATAAGCAGGAAGCACAGCGTCGGTTTTCACTTCATTTTTGTTTGGTATTGATCCCTCTGGTTTTAGATTCTGCTTTCCTTCGCCAGCACCACCTTGAATAATAATTCCAATGGAATATTATTTTTTAGGTTTTCATTGAAAAGGTATAATCAGGATACTTATTGAAAATCAATTTTCTCATATGTACCAGTCATAAATTGATGTCCCCATAGAGAGCTATGTTGTGGGTATTCATTATCTCTAATACTTGGTACCATGCTGTCGTCATCCATCATATCAGGATAGTTAGGCTCGTCTTCTTCTTCTTTCATTGGCGACAAACGTGTCCTAATTGGTAGATCTGCTTGGTCAATATCCGAGTACCCGTTTGAGTAGTCTTTGTTCATACGGTCGACAACAGCCCGAAGTAAATTTACGGTCAAGTATTGGTCATCGTTCTTTCAAATAAAACACAAATCGTGGAAACACTTGACATTTTTTACATGCAAAAGCTTAGTATTAAAATTCTTCGAGTCTTACCTTATTATGTTGGTGGAATGCATTTGCACTTACGAAATAACTCACTAAAAATGTTACTAAAATATTATTCATTATTAAGCTAAAGCTAATTTCGATTTTGAGCCAAATTATTTCAATATTTTCTAAAACGTAGAAGAATAATATTGATACGTCTACGTTGTAACCATCGAAAAGTTTCGGAGAGTTTGCGTATTACTCGTTGGATAAATTTAACCACTCTTCATGTATATTTTATTGATTTTCTGTTTGTCGTCATAAGTGTAACGGACAGACTCAAACCTAGAATATTGTCATGTGTAAGTTCGATATCCTACAGGTGATATTTGGGAAGCAATTTGGTAATTTTATCGGTGACTAGGGGTTTTGTATTTTGAGAATTTTTCGTACAGTACCTAGAATGATGTTATTATAATAATGGGCAGATTTTAACTGTATAAGTTACGGCATTGTAGTGAATTCGCAGATTAAGGAGAGCAATGTATTCTCGTTACTGCTACCTAATATGATCATTTTTATTATTCCTTTGTGATTTGAAAATTTATGTGGGACAAAAAATAGGTAATCGCCTAATAAATATCGAACTTCAGGCTGAGTTGGTAAAAGGTACTAAGAAAGTGTAGAGCGATTAGAGCAATCCATTTCTTTCGATTTCAATTTTTCAAGATTAGAAAACATCAATTTTTCCAGGATTTCTTCTTTTATATTTCATAGATTTAGATTATTCGTCATTTTTTTCTGAGAAAAAAGAAATAAATAAGATTTTTTGGTTACAAATTGATTGAAGAATCAACAGGGCTATAATATAAGACCGAAAATTAACTAAAGTAAGCAATGCTAATTGCTAACGGAGATGGAAAGAAAAGTGACAAACATGAATTAACTGTTTTATTTTTAAGTATTTAAAAAAATTTTTGAAAAATAGAAAGATTTAATTTGTCCATGTTTTACCATATTGTAGTTCGTTTTCAGATTCGTTCGTTCAGTGTGTTGTCAATATAGCAACACTCTCTTTTCACGGGCGCGATCATGTGCGCGATTAGCGCGATTCATTTCGTTCTGTTATCTGTTCTTTCAAAAATTTGGTTTCGTAAATGAATTGCTTTGATGTTACAAAATCACAATTACTTCGTATTAATTTAATTTTAATTACTATAGTATTATTACCAAGTTCATACGCTATGAAAGCTTTAATACAACGTGTCGCCAGTGCCAGTGTCACGGGTATGTATACTTTACTTAACTCTTGGTTTTTGTGAACCATTTGAATTCTTAAAATTGAAACCGGCAAAATTGTTTTCAGTTAATGGAGAAGTCATTTCATCAATTGGTAAAGGATTATGTGTACTTATCGGTATTCATAGAGACGATAATGAGTCCGACATAGACTACATGTAGGTAAGAATTAGCTTCAACTTCAACGTAACGCGCCTTTGTCAGTTTCACATAACTACAATATTTCAATTCATTTCCAGTGTTCGAAAAATTCTCAATACGAGATTATTTGAAAGCAAAGACGATAGCGGCCGAAAGTGGAGTACCGGTGTATTAGAAAACGGTTACGAAATTCTATGTGTTAGTCAGTTTACGCTGTATCATACTTTGAAAGGAAATAAGCCCGATTTTCATCATGCCATGAATCCGGCTAGTGCTGAACCGTTTTATAATCAGTTCCTTGCTTCGTTACGATCTCAGTATCAAGAAGATAAAATCAAAGGTATAAATCAAGTACCTAATTTAATCTTAATTAATCAAGCTAATGTGATTTCGCTTCTACTTCATCGCTATTCTCGATTGCGATATGGTATTAAAACACGAATGTAATCTGGTTTTCCTTATCAATTGCATTATACGCATTGATTGATAGTTTCTTGATATTATTTTTTAGATGGAAAATTCGGCGCTCTAATGCAAGTAAATCTAGTAAACGACGGTCCGGTTACCTTACAATTGGAATCACAGCCGCCCAAGAATTAAACACGTTGACGAATATTAAAAATAGATTTTATTATGGTACAGTTATGAGAATTTACAACATTAACGGTAAGTATGTTATACATTAAGAAGATTTTCAAAGCTTAATCGATTCCAGAGGCACCACGTATACATATCGTAAAATTTTCTGAATTACGAATTATTCAACAATGATAAAAGCTAAAATATTTATTTTAATATCACAAAAGTGTTTCTACACGTAATCAGTATTATTTACAAACGAAAAAAAAAAACGGGGAAAAAATACATCTCGTTCGATATATTACACTTTAATTACATACGAAAGATTTTTTTTAATGAAGAAAAAAAATATATAAAAACAGATTATTTACATAATTGTAAATGAGCTAAAAAAAAAATCTATTAGATTGTCGAATGCCGTTGTCGTTGGTTTTACGACGAATGCAACTGGGCAATCAGATGAACGCTGATACAGTACACAAACAAAATATTAACAGGAATGCCAGCAATGGCTGTGCTCGTATTGCCATGCTGCATTGCTGCCGGATGTTCGCCTGTAATCAAATACATACTGATTAATTCTCAATACAAAACCACAATTAGTATAAACTCGATCGTCCATTAAAACATAATTTGCAAATACACGCGCGAAAAATTTGAATATTTTGGTTTTAATTTCAAATGAAAAAATTTGTTTCGAATGCCCAATTACGTAATTCATAGTAACGACCGTTCGAATGGTAATCGTATAATATAATTTCTCTTTCGATGGCTGATAAATTCAGTTTGTGGTGATCCTGTCATTAATTGCTTTTTAAAATTCCGACCCAATGTGTTGCAATAATAATAATTTAACGCTTTTCATGCTTCTCATATTTTCAATTACGTTCAATTTATTGACGGCGTTGTGATTTTACAGAAAATACCAGCTGAGAAAGCACTTTTTAAGAACACCCATGCCCCCGGGGAGTAAACGTGCAACTTTACACGGTTTCACTGTTTCTATTAATTTTTCAAATTTGTATGAATAAATTGTTATGCGCAAGGTGTACTAATTTATTCCTATTTTTAAGAGGTTTCTTTTCAATTTCCTAAAATTCTTAGTTTATTTTCGATTTTGAATGTTACATTTTGATTGAAAACGTTTTCGACGCGTGTTTTCTATTCTATCATAAGGTTTTTTCGATGGAATTACTTATTTTTTTATGTCCTTACGTTGTTTTCTCGCATTTTTTTTTTTTTTTTTTTGATTCGTTGTTAGTTTGTTTCAGAGAACTAAGTGTAAAATGGGGTCGTATCGTGTCGATGGTGGTTGTCCTCCTAACAAACATTCTTTATAAACATTTTAATTTGTTGTAATTGAGCTGATTCGTTTATAACTGAATTCTCGTGGTCGTTTCATGTTATCGACTATTTTGAACTTACGAAAACCACATCTTCGTTACTAAATCTTTCGCGAATATTTACTTTCTACCCTCCTTCGTCCTCGTGAAAATTATCAGTTTATTTTTCAATTGAGGGAGGGGGGATTTTTACTCGTACATATTACATTAAATTTAAATTAAATTCAATTATTACCACTTATAACGTGGATATTTACGCTAGCTGAGCTAGCAACGGTTGGAACACACGTATAGTTTCCAGAGTCGGTGGTTAGTACGGAAGAGATTTGTAATTTTGACCTAAGCGTATCAGACCATTCCGTTTCAATGGTCACTCGAGGCTTGTTGTGTGTTTCTGACTGCACTGGGTGCTCATCTCTGTACCAAAATACGGTACCTAGGTCGTGTGGCCCTTGGCTTATGGTACAATTTAACGTTACCGAGCTGCCGGTTTTTATGTATAAATCTGATGGTCCTTGGATTTGTGCTTTTGACTCTGTGAATTAAAAAAATAATAAATTTAGTGGAATGACAAATTTTAAAAATAGAATACTATAGTTAGTTAAGTTGTACGATTATTAGATTATTTTACGTATGTATGTATATTTTGTAGAAAGATAAGGGGGGTTGAAAAAAATCAAAAAGAGTGGTTATTTCGCTCTGTATTTTTTTTTTTTTTTTTTTTTCAAAGAATGTAAATTTTTGTAATATTTGTACTGAAT
>FIZT01054789.1:0-24243 GCA_900065295.1 Paracoccus marginatus
GACGTTCCGAGGCCCGAAGCCCGGGCCTCGGTAAGTCTGCGCGCATGCATAGACGCTGGGATCGAGGCTGGCCATAAGGGCATGTAAAAAACATGAAAAAACGAAAAACAAGAGTAACAACAAAACACTTCGAAAGTTTTTGATTAAAAGTTTGAAAAAACTGCGTTATTTTTTAAATTTTAATGGAATTTATGGAACTCGAAAACGCTTAATTTTTCCGTTTTAAAGCTTAAGCTGGTGTTAAGTTTTCAAATTATCTCTTCTCAGAGTAAACATGTTAACTCACGAGATCCTCAGGCCTTACGTATGTTGCATTCTGAAAGAAGCTGGATTTCATACCGCTGATCATATCGCGGTGGAAACTCTGACAGAAATGTTTCAAAGCCGTAAGTAACAACTATTGAGTCAATCTTCTTCAAAATGTAGAAAATATATTTCTCAATCTTGTAAATTTCAGTCATCATGGAAATCGGTAAAACGAGCCGAATGTTCACCGAAGCCGCAGGTAGAGTGGAGCCACTTCCAGCAGATATAACGTTAGCGCTAATCGACTTGGGAATCTCGTTGAACGGTATGGAACAATATGCATTTCGAAATAATCGCCACTCGATGCCAACCCCTGCTCAATCTACACAAGTTAAACAACTATCGATGCTGGCAGCCGGATCCAAGCAACATTTACCTCACTACATTCCCAACCATTTACCTCAGTTTCCAGATCCTCATGCGTATACTCGTACTCCTGTGGGTGTTTTGTTCTTAAATCACGTTCATCGAGTAATTATACGTTTATGTTGATTTTTAATTCAAAATTTATTATTTCAGACTCATAAGAAACCAGTTACCGAGTACGAAGCTATTAGAGAAAAAGCAGCCAGTCAAAAAAGAGATTTAGAACGAGCTTTGAATAAGTTTAAAACCAAAACCAACGATACCGAAAGTTTATTTTTCAACGTCGAAAATGACGTCTTTCCATGTAAGTGAAATTTTTCATCATTTGCGATAATCGACAATGAAGTTGGTTGTTATTTTTGAACTTTGATTTTCAGTAATTGCTGCCAAATTACAATCTCGCACCTATTTAACCGCGCTTATACCTCGAGACCAGGTTTATGACGAAGAGGAAGACATGGTTCTTCCTACTGTTAAAAAGTCGAAGAACGATAAACAACTACTCGATATGGAGGATGACGATGAAGAGAATAATTCTAAATCAGAGATCGAAACAATTGATAATCCGTACTTGCGTCCTGTTAAAATGTGTCCAAAATGGAATAACCAAGTAAAGAATATCTAAATACTTTTTTAAGTGTTCATTTTTGTGTTCTATGTAAGTAGGGACGCGGACGTAGTGTTACGTTGCGTTCAATTGTAAGTGTGATTTTTTTTTTATTTATATTTCATCAAGTATCTATTATACTAAATATGTTTGTTATTTTTCAAGAAAAAAAAATAAGTACTTATGAAACCAGTTTATTTGTACAAAATTGACTAACCGTTACCAATTATTTCTGTTTATAATAGCCAAATTTTCATTCGGCCTGAAACACAGAGAGTATCTTTTCATTAGCGCAAAATTATTGGTCCCCTGAAAATAGTTATGAAATGATGTACCTAATACCTACTGAAATGCTTGGCTTCTCCGAGGATTTTTTGCTTTAAAAGTTGTAAAATCAGCTAACGAGCTAGGATGTATTTTATCTATAACTGAATTTTGAGTGCTAATTTTGCGTGTAAACATGGCTAATCGAGGATTATGCTTGTATTTGTAAAACCAATATTCCAACGCCAATGTAATACAAGCTAGACCGATGCCAACAAATATGACAATGAACACACCGCCTAAAGAGAATAAATTGATGATTGTTGGTATGATTTTGGCACATGAGAGAAAAACGATATTTCTAGAACTTACCTATATTATGAATGCTAATTCCGTCAGATTGATTGTCTTGTTTTTCGCATTGTTTACGAGCTGGATTCAAGTTCCACCATTTTTCTTTCAATTTTTCTAGTTTTCTTTTATTGAGCAGTAATAAAATACTGCAAAAAAAAAAACCAAATACGTAGCTTTAACCGCAACACAAAAAATAATTCTTCATAATACATTGTTCAATCTTACGCGTTATTGAACTGATCCTTCAGAGGAGACCCTTGTTGCACCGCTATCGCATAAGGTTTACGAGAAAATTCATCGCCGACCATTTGTAGATCACAGTTAATCATTACTTGATATCTAATATCGGTTGCATCGCCTGAAACGATACGAAGCTTGAATCTAAAATAAAAGTAAATTCCGAAAATTATATTTAATCCTAGTATACCCAAATAAGCGAATCCATCGCTAGAAGTTTTCGAATCTCTGACTCTTTTGAGAGCCTCGTCCATCGTAACAGGCAGCTGAGCTTCTTTCATCGCTTGCCACATTTTAGTATATTTGTCACTGACTGGATAGTCCCATACGGCTAGTTTGGCTCGTTCAACTTCATTCAAACTATCGTTTAAACTCATATCTTTCCAAATTCTGAAAATTTTCACGTTGACATTATTCGTACAAATTAAACTATACTTAATAGGTATTTACTCGAAACTTACTCGTAGAATTTTGCTTCGATTTCAGCCATTCTTTCAAAATACGTCATAGCGGACGACCCATTGAGAGGAGCGTAGGTAATTTTGTACTGTTTGGAAAGATCATCCAACGATTCAATCGGTGTATCTAATCTCGATACCGTTAAAAATGCAGCTAAATTAGCCGTATATGAAGCAATAATAATGAATCCGAATAACCACCATGTGGCGGCAACCAATCTGCCTGATAAGTTTTTTGGTGCTTCGCCACCTCCCTATAAGATTATAATAAATTATTCGAATCGTAATGCATTTTACAAAACAAAGTGTATTATAAATCAGAAAGAAGAAATGAACCTGCGGAGTTAACGATGTCATACAAAACCAAAGACATTCTTTCAAATTGAATTCGCGTTTTTCTTCGTCGTCTTTATATTTTTCTCTATTATTTTGATAACTGTACGGGCTCCAACGATCAAAGATCCACATGAGCAAGCTTCAAAATTGAATTTTTTCGTTACAAATAGGTGGGTAATTGGGAATTTATACTTTGATAAGTAGTATAGAATAGATGCGCTGAATTTTCAGCTTTCGTTACCTACCTGGTAAAAAAATAAGCTGCCAAAATACACAACCAAACTTCGTCTTCTAATACAGTCAAAAATTTGAAAAGAGAAGTCGGTGTACTCGGTTTTTTCATTAAAATTGTAATACCAACTAAGTCGTAATATGGTACAGTAAAATCGACGACGTTTTCCCTTTCAGCCATGACAGATAGTGATCCAAGTCCTATATCTGCTCTCTAAAAGTTGATGAAATTTTTAGTTTCGATTTATTTAAAATTAAAATTAGTGAATATTCTGTCTACCTTTTCAATTAATTCCTTAATCATTCCATTCCACTGACCATTTTCATCCATGTTACCAAATTTATTATCAGGAGCGACGTAGATTTCGTATTCGAATCCGACTAGTTTTTTTATTTCTTCGATTAAATCGACGCAATATCCTTCAAATCGTTCGACATTATTTTCATCGACCACTCTCATCATAAAAGGATGTTGCTGCGAATTAATATACACCAATCTATGTAATATACTAGTAGGTATATCTATATTTCATGAGTTCTTTTTCTTTATTCATTTTTACCAGAACTGTTACAACTCGATAAATTGTGACGGCTGACAGATTAGCTAAGCTGACCACATCTTTCACCAAAATAGGTGAATTCAAACTTGCTTTCCAAGATCCAATCGATTCGGAACTGACGGATTGACTGTTCAGAATAGACACCTTTTCTAATTTCATAGTGAATTCTACGTAACTGTGTCCGTTCGTTTCGACTAGAAAATTTCCGTACGACGTTGGTTCAGTAACCTATAAACCAAAATTATGTATTATAGTTGAGCAAAAAACAAATCTCAGTTCAAATATTTTGTAAACTGAAGAAATTTAACCTGTCGTAGGTGTTTTCTCAAATCAAAATTTTTCCTAAAAGGTTGGCTTTCTTCCTTGTAATCGTTGCAAGTAATGTAAGAGAAGTTTTTCGGCCATTCATTACCTTCAACCATTGATCTATGAAACGTACGAGTAATTCAACGATATTGAAGAAACTATAAGTACCTAAGTACCTACATACGTAGGTAGATATTGAATTAAATGAACGAACTTGGCAGCAAGAACACCGCGAAAAATGAAATCGAAATAAAACGCTGCCATAATTTCTGGCTCAGAAGTAAGTGCATAAGTAGTTCTCAAATTCGAAAGTCTTTCTCTACTCACAGGATCAGGCTCTGGTTTGACAAACAATATGCTAGCATTGGAGCAACCGCACCTTAATGCTCCTTTGTCCTGGAAAATTATTATGCAACATGATACTTGCTAGCTGCGGTAAATATTTCTTCCAAACTGAATGCACTTACTTGGGTGATTACATGCCAGGCAAACTTTCTTCCGAAAAATTTGTTAACATTCGCGTTGTCTAGCAATGTCTTTACCGTACTCAATTTTGCCAATACGAAGTAATTAACGATATCCAAATCTCGAAATCTAGTCAGTTGTCTCTGAATGCTACGTACATCTTCGATTTGCGCTATGATATGTCGGGTAGGTATATTCTGCAGTAAAGATTTGTACTTATGATCCATAACTGAACACAAGTAAAGTACCTACAGATTAATAAAAATATCGATGTCTTCTCGCGAAAAAAATAAAAATAAAGGCTTGAAAAATATGGTTTTCATCCCTTACCAAATGAATCATCAAATAAGATTCCAGCATCGGTAATATTTTGAGCCACAATTATACTTCTGATGACTTCAGGAATAATATCAGCTGGAGGACTTATCTGTATCAAATACTTTTGTTGTTCTCCATCCAAGTTACGCCACTGCCTATACAGTTCACCGACAATAGGAATTAGAATAGTTGGTAGTTAATTTGAAATGCTTATTATTTTATTTTTTAAAACAACAACAATTCAACCAACCTAATATCACCATCTTGACCATACGATGCTGAAATAGTTGGTAAAGCTAAAGCAGCTGTGAATGTTTTCACTGATTCCGAAGGTATTCCAGTTTGTGTCGTATCCAGTACGATATGGGGTGGTTTCCCATCCTTTATCGAATTGTTATATTGAACACATACTGTAGGAAAGTTAAATCTCGTTTGTACGAGTGATTGAATTGAAATATTTCCCTTCTTATTTACTTACTTACACGTTTCTAGTATAGCTTGAGCATCATTTCCGCTGACGTCAGCTTTGTAGAAACCGTCCACGTGAATTCCAATGCGCGGATTTCGTCTAATATAGTTCAACACTACTTCAGCAGCTTTGCTTGCGACTAAATTCTTGTATTCGTTGACCAAGACTACAGAAAAAATTCACCGTACGCCGACGAATGATTAAGTATTGAACTTATAAACATACTTTCAATTTCGAAATAATCAAACTAGATTAGGTAGGTTTAATTGAAATGAACGTGCTTACGCATATTAACAGCGAATACATGCTGTCCATAAGTTTCCGGAAAAATGAGGTAAATGTTCAAGGCAAAAATAGCATTAAAAATGACTGCCATGGTTATTATTTCATACAATAAAAACTAGGCAAATATGCGACAAAACTATGAACCCCGAAGTAACCATATTTACAATTCTTGCGGGAAAAGAAATACAATTGGCGAATCAAAGAATTCATGAAAAAAAGTCTTAAATTGCGATAAATTTGTTTCCTTGGAGATAACATCAAAACATTAATTTGTTCGGCGACGTGATTTATTAAATCGTCTATTTTTCATTACTTGCATCGTGTGAAGCACCTGTCGGCTAATTTGGTCATGTACTCGTACCGCTTTGCGTTCGTCAAATCAGAACTTGAATAATAGATGAGATTGAATTTATCGCGTTTCTCCGTTATAAAACAAGATGAAGAAAAATGGACTCACGTTAGAATGAAAATAAGAAAATGTATTGTTAAAAAAGTTCAACAAAATAATAGATAATCAATTAACACCATTTATTTTCATAATTTGAATACAAATGATAGAATTTTTAGCTTCACTGATGCTCTGCCATCTGCCTAATCGATGCTCTTTTCCCATTCCAGCTATCAAGTACTTTCCATCAGAAGTAAACTGAATTGTATTAACGAATCCTGCAACTTCGATACAACTCAAGGGAACAATACTTTTATTCGCCTGATGCCATTTCCATAATCGAATTTTACTATCACATGAACCCGATGCTATTACATCGGAGTTTGGCAAAACAGCTAAAGCGGTTATCCAGTTTGGTTGCTTATTAATTTGATCTACACCGTGGGCATTATTTACGACGTATAAAGGTCTCTTTTTATATGTACCCCATAAACATAAACTGCCGTCGTCCGCGCCTGATACGAAGAATCCTTCGTCTAATTTCCTTACGATTTCAACGCAGCTAGAAGGAGAATTGTAAATGAGTTGCGCTTCTTCTTGAATTTTCCAAATCCTCAAGGTTTTATCAGTACCGCCGGCAGTTAGGATGCGGTTCTCGTTCAAAATGTCGATAGAAGTGACTTCGGCCTGATGTCCGAAAAGTGTTTCCATATAACCCATTTCGTTCAAATTCCAAGATTTAATCAATAAATCTTTCGACGTACTGTACAGGAAGTTCGTTTCTCGACAAATGGCTAAACCGGTAACTGACTTTTTATGAGCTTTAAACATACGTTGATGATCCAAAGTTTCGGGATCCCATAAGTGGATATTACCTTTCTCATCTCCGGAAACGAGATGTTTGTTGTCGAACGAAATAGCGAGACAATTTATAAGGCAGTTGTGATAGTCTTGTTTGGAATTTGTACCGTTATTCTTGAACCTCAAACTTTTGAAATTCATTTTAGTAAAATTCTCCAAGGACCATTTCACAATCGAATAATCTTTCGATGAAGAATATAAAAACTTGTTATCAGATGACACAGCCGTGCAGGTTATACTCAATTTATGCTGTTTACACGTAAGTAACTTTCTGTCGTCTAATAATTTTATATGGTCTGCTAATTTCTTCTTCAATTTACCAGCTTTTTCTAGTTCGTCGTGTTTCAATTTTTTCAGAATATGCTCGTTTAAATCTTCGGAATCTTTTAATACCTCGATTTCTTCTTTTTCAACATCTTCGAGATATTTTTTGGCCAATTTGACTTTCTTTTCTTGAGCGGTTATATATTTATCCTCGTCATCCGACGATACGTCTGGCGCTTCGGAAACATCGTCGTCAGATTCGCTTTCGATATTCAATTCTTCATCTTTCTTGGGAGGTTCTTCTTTTTTCTAAGCAAAAAACAGTGTTTTTAGTAGATTGGCGAATGAGTTTACAAAAGCAGGTTGATAATGGGGAATGAGAGAACGATTAGGAATGACGTATGATTATAATTCTAGGCACAAGGGACACAAAACAAATGAAAATAGAACAATTCATGTGTTTAAATGAAAAATTATATCGAAACAGTCGAATGAAATACGTACTTTCAATTTCTTTACGTGTTTCTTATCTTTCTGATTTTTCCTTTTGGTGGCTTTCCTAATGAAGAAAGGCATCGCAACGTTTTAGAAATGACCGAATAACATTGAATCTAAACGAACTATAAAATTAAATCGAAGTAATCGCAAAAATCCACATAATTAAAAGAATTTTCTTCGACCACAACTTTAAGTTCAACTAAGGTTTAACTCGCGAATTAAATACTTTCAAAGACGTAAACACGTGCAATTTGATATGAATTCAGTGTTACTTCTTTGAAGAGTGTAGAATGTTACATGTAATCAGATTTTCATTCTTCTATTTTCAATTAATTTTCATAAATTTTAAACAGAAATATTTTCATGAAAGTTGGACGCAAATGGATAAAATAAAA
Source organism: Paracoccus marginatus (assembly GCA_900065295.1). NCBI lineage: Eukaryota > Metazoa > Arthropoda > Insecta > Hemiptera > Pseudococcidae > Paracoccus > Paracoccus marginatus. The sequence goes on from FIZT01054789.1 coordinate 7,969, forward strand.
GGATAAAATATTCAATACTAAACATTCATCAAATTCTTATAAAATAAAATAGAAAATAAAAATGAAATTTTTCTTTTTGAATAATTTATTTATTGGCGAAAGTGCTTCGACAATTTACTGACTTCTGATTGGCTGACATCTTTGCGACATCAAGAAAGTGAAGTCACATTACACACATCATTTTGGATTATTTTTGTAATGTGGTGGAGTTGGATTTTTTTTTTTTAAATTCTTGTTCTCGTTGTAAAAACTGAAAGAAAGAACATTAACAGGAAAGTATTTTGATGTCGGAAAAAAAATTATAACATTTTAGAATTATATCAAAATACGAAATATTGATTGATAATATAACACTGTAATATAGGTAAGGTACCTTGATTGATTGAGCACGCTCACAATAAATTCACAACTTCACACGAGTAACTCAGCAGGTGTAGAAAAAAAGTTGACCAACATGCAATGCATAATAAATATTATGTTTATTAACAAAAATTAGAAAAAATTTTCATGTGGACGGAATTTTCCTCATTTGGCGAATGGCCGCCACTAATTTAGGAGAAACTCCAGCACTCTTGGAATGATATTCTTCAGGAGAAGAACGTAAAAGTGATAAAATATTTTGTAGATTTTCTGTAAGACCGATTCCGAGCTCTTCTAAAACGTTACCTAAATAGTCTGAAACATATTAAATCACGCCGAAAATTCTACTTTTGTTTTCAACAGTATCTATAATGCATTACTAAAAAAAAAACTTACTTATATCAGCGGCTAATTGTTTAGCCGTTGAACTGTTAAGCTCTTCAATATTTAAAATATGGTTGCAATAAGAATTACAAGTTCCATTGGCGACCAAAGTTAATAAAATGTTGGCATAAGTTCCTTTGTCCGAAAAGTTAGCATTTTCAGTTTCTTTGGATAATATCGGTAAAACTGAATTTAGGGGTACATTTTCGTGTGACAAGAAGGGTTCCAGGTATTGAGGTAATGTAATTAAATGCTCTCCGATCTGTAAAAAAATTTACATTTTGCAAATGATCAATGTTCTCGAAATAATAATTATTAATTATAAAATCAAAAAATTACTTGAGTAATATATTCTAAAGGTGAATAACTGTAGTCTGGTAAATCGCGATCATTTTCAGCATTCAATTTACCCCATAACGTTTTTGTGCTCTCCAAATAAAAAGATATGGGCTGAAATGATACCTTGTAGGTAATTTTATGCACATCAGAGGATAATTTTTCAACTAGATTCAGAACGTTTTCCAATAAAGCAGTCACTGATCCTGCAACAAAAAGATATACATAATACACAAATTAACGAAGTGATAAAACTCTTGATTTCTGGTGAAATTAATTGCTTACCTTTGGAAACAGAATTGAATAAATTTTCATATTCTTTTTGAGCAGACGCATTTAAAATTAGAGGTAAAAATTTTGTTACTGAACCGTCATTTTTATGACTTTTCAAACTACTAATTAATTGGGAATCAAGCTTCTTGATTTCGTTTAATAACTCTCCTGTGAAAATATATCAGTTGTAAATGAAATTCGAAAAATCAACCAAACGAAGTAACCAGACAATACAAAATTACAACACTTACCAACAACTTGTTGAAAAGATAGACAAGACTTCAACAACTGCCAGTTTTCTTTTTCATCAATTTGTTGCCTCATACGTGTGCAAATATCCTTATATTTGTCGATATATTTTATAAAAAATCCCTGGAAAAAAGTACATAGATACATAATTTTTGTACTAATGTTCATCATAACGGCATTATGCTCGAATTTGAAGACTAACCTTTAAAGCAGAAATTAATCCTTCAATTGCGCACCCTTTCGTGAACTGTAGGCATCTCACTTTGGCTTCTTTAGCTATATTAATTACATCCGGAATGGTTAAGCTAATACTCCGAATGCTATCTGCAAGGTCTGTGATGTTTTCGGATTTTGAAAACATTTCCCATAAGTAATTGTCTAATAGTTGTCGTTCCAGTGTTCCGTATTTACTAGCGTATTGAACGTACGGAAAATATAGAGATTCTAAAACTGGATTCCAGTCTGGTTTACATTCGGATTCTACGAAATTAAACAACTTTAACAATTGACAGAACCCAGAAGTCATCTGGTTGGATAACCGTACTCACCATTATTAAATATGTACAATGACTCGAGGTTTTGTTGAAATTGACTCGATATTTGATAAAATTCTAATAACAGTAATAGAGGTTGAGGATGTTGTTTCAACGCTGTATCCATACACGATGTTAAACTCGGATCCAAATTCATTAATACGTCTGCATAAAGCTGTATCATGATGTCGATCAAATTAACGTTGACGAATACGTCACCACACCACTTCATCTGTGAAAAATATAAGAAAAATCAGCATTTGCTTAAAACTAACGGGAAAGATTTCAAATTTTACCTGTTTTTGCCAATTAACTAGTAGCATATCGTAAAGAGAACGTAACTGTTCAACTAGGTTCAAATCTTGATCCGAATCTATCAGTGATTTCCAAAACTGACAAAGTGATCCTTTTTGACATTTAATGTAATATTTCGTCAAATGAGACAATCTTTCAATTTTTTTAAACATATTCACAAATTTTACAGCTTCTTCTACGGAAATAAAATATCGATCGTAATTTCAACGTAAGAAAGCGTATTTAAAATAATCAACATAGGTAATTGTAGCAAAAAATTACCCAGATTAGAAGTAGTGAATGCTTTCACAACATGAGGACTGGCACTAGCTTCCAATCTATTTTTCAAACCCTCCAATTGCATTTTCTTATCCTCATAATCGTCAGCGTTCGATAAGACATTTAGCGATTGCTGCATACTATAAAGTTTTGAGGTTATTTCTTCAAAATTTCCACGATCGAAAGACTACAAATGATGTACGTTCAAAACTTAGCACTTCTCTAAATTGATAATCGTACCAACCTACCAAATAATTTAATTTACCTCTTCGATATCAGATGCCAATATCGACCAATTATCGGCTTCATGCAAAGCTTGTTTTACGCTTTCCAAAGTGTTTTTCACACGGTCAAGTTTTTCTAAAGGGCTGACTGATTTGTCTGTATTTTTTTCGACCTGAAAATGAGAAAGTAAAACAAACAGGGGAACTCGATTCCAACTAATCTATTAAAATGGGAATATATCTGGCCGGCTTACATTTTCCATTTCTTTTTTGATCGCGGATAGCTCATCTTTCAGAGTAAGAGCTTTGTGATTCAGAACTTCTGTTTCACTGATCACTTTTGGCATGTTGCTGACCATCTGAAAGAAGTAAAATAAGTTCGACCAGTAGGATAAGATACATAGGTACATACTTGATGAAAGCAGTCGTTCCTTACTTTTTGACAGTCGTCCTCAATCACGGAGTTGACCTCTTGAATGTAGAGTTGCAATTTTGTAACTAGTGACTCCGCTGATATCTACAAAATAAACAAGCTCGTGAAAAAAACCACCAGTTAATGACTTCAATTTCAAAACGAATTCGACAAATACGTACTTCATTTGGTTTGGATGAACCAGCATTTCTGAATATGTTATTAATCCAGTTTTTTGGTACGAACTCTTCTTCTGAAAATGCTGAGATATTCTGCAAAAATTTGATTGTTTTGAATACTTCATCGCAGTGAAATATTAATATTATTAAGACAAGATGCTTACGTACCATCATACAAACTCGAGACCTCAATTTTTTTCAAATCTAAACAGACATTATTTGTATAAGTTGTAACGCAAACGTGAAAATTTGTAAAGTTGACGGAAAATTTATTTCGTATGCACTTACTTATGCAGCTTCAAAAAATTTGATTTTCGACGCGTTTGATTATCTTGATTACAGCTACAGCTGACGAAGTCTCAACGAAGTGCTATTTCAGCAACACTGCGAAAAAAAATCACTTTTTCCAGCAAAATGCAAATGATAATTGATACTGAAACGAAATCAAAATCTAGATTTTACTTAAATTTATATTCTTTATCTGAAAAATCTTAATGTTCGGTTCAGTATTTTTCAATTTTTCACCAGCAAGCAGGCGTTTGAAAAAATATTATAAAAAATTATTTCAATGAGGGAATTTATGGGCGTATGTCATAAACACAATTTAGCTCAAGCAGAAGCACAACTTATTGATTTGATTGGTTCTAAGTAGAATGATTTTGATTTGATTGGTTAATATTATGAACAACAACCTTATCTCAAATTTCTCAAATTTTACTTTTACTGAATTGATATTGATGCTTTTTATTCATTCTTGAAAGAGTTTTTATATTGTAAATCTAGACTATTCATTTTAATCGCATGTAATATTTCATTTATCAATTGTCGTGCGAATAATTCGTGAAGTGAATTCGCTTGTCCCCCTTCAATAGTTCAGAATTTACCAAATGTGTTTTTACTAAAGAAAACAGATCAAGTAGTACTTAGACAACGTATTCTGGTGAGTTGTAAGGTGTGGTGAAATATTCATCATTTCATTGCTTTAAAATACCCTCTGTTCGATCACAGATCACGTTCAGAAAAGTTGTTTCGACGCTGTTCAAAAACGATCAATTTCTCTCTAAATTGATGATCGAATGATGTTGACAGCATATCCAACAGCTGTACCACAATTTCTATTGCTACGATAAAACATTATTTTTGCTAACGATGTTTCAGACCAAAAATTGATGTAATGATCTATTCAGATCTTCGTCTGCGGTTTGTACTCATCGACAAAGTTCACTATGGCCAACGGTATACCTCCATTTTTACCCGCATCGCCACCACCGATGTGTAAATTGGATTTTTACGAAGATGACGATGATGATTTTGGGGATTTCTCAAATGCTGCTGAAAATTGTTACCAAGGCAAGAGAAAAATTCATCTAATAATAATGCTTTAATCTGTACTGAAAATTGAAATTGACCTAAAAAATTATGTTTTCCTCTTCAGATAATATTTCAATCACCAAATCCATCGCTGACGATGAAGTGAACAATGCATCACAAGTTTTTGATCCCGGATCCAATTACAAGTCATCGAACGAGACCTTAATTAATAATCACGAGTATTCGATTGATAATTTCGTTCATCAAGATACTCCTATTAGTCTTACCGTCCAAAATAACTTCAACTATGAAAAATCTACCAATGGAACGGATATTACTGAAGAAATTAACAACCCGCACCAAACCAGTATTCAAAATAACTCGGTTGAAGAAAACGACTCCTCCTCTGAAACCGTTCCTGAATTCAATATTGACGATTCACGAGCATACATAAATGACGACGATAGTAGTGTCGAAGATTCTACCAGCGACAGTTTTGATAAGAATGTGACAGAAAATCCGACCAGTTATTGTTTCAATTCCGATAATAATCTCCATTCCGAAAATCATATCAATGACGAAACGAACAAAATCGAAAATAATTTTTCATCCGAAGTTCTAGATTCCGAATTTAATATCCCAGAGAGTAATTCGATCGTTGAAAATGACTACGGTGCTTTCTGCAACGTTCCTAAACCGGAAGAAATTCTCGCGAATGATGCAACACGCGAACAAACCGAAGAAAACTTAGAACAAGCGTTTTCTGACGACAGCGACGACAGTAATACACCGGATATTGATTTCAACTGCTTTATTACGTGTCCGCAGGATCTCGATAGTAAACAAACTAACGATGATTTTGCCGATTTCCACGTTGCTGATGAATCGTGCGAAGACGATTTCGGAGACTTCGTCACACCTGCAGAAGTAGATTTCAAAACATATCCTAGTTCTTCGGTGCAACTCGACCAAAATACGCCTCACCAAGTACAGTCGTCGTGTTTAGATACCAAACCTACCAGCCAAGTTACCACCGATCTGTCGAGTAGCTCAACTTTGGATCCGATGGACGATGATTTCAGTGACTTTGTCTCCACTACGACGCCACCTTCGATAGAAAACGCAAAAAATTCGCATACCGAGCAAATGGAGTTCCTCGACCAACCCCAGTCATTGAAAAAGCATTCGTCAGAAGCGAATAGCTCACCGAGTACTTTTGCTCAGGCTGATTTTACGACAGTGGCTACAACTTCTTCGAGTAGTGATCTCGAAAAAACTTACGATCTTAGTAGTGAATGTTGGAATGAAATTTTTCAAGGTTCGGGCGAGGTATGTCAATTATGTCGCGTTGTTTTTGCATCTTTATACCTACGATTTGTGATTATTTCCCTCGTATTATTTTACAGGAACAAATTGAAGTCAATCTAAACACTTTCGAAGGTAAATTAAACGGCAGCAGTGTATGGTGCAAGATGAAAGATATTGAAACTAGTCCGGCGTTGAGTTATAACTGGAATAATTCCGAAACTCAAAAAATGTTGTTATCTGCTCTCTACGTCGATTCCAGAAATATCGTACGTATCATGTCAAGGGAGTAGATAATTCGTCAGCGAAGTAATAGCCTAATTTGAAATTCTATTTTTCAGCTATTCGGTCCTCGATGGAATTCTGATGTTCCGCGTTTCGCTTCCAATCTAGGATTCAGTCCCTTAGTCCCCGAAAAAGCCACGGAGAAAAAAGACCCTCTGCCTGTTTCCATTTCACCCCCAACTGTTCTTCAAGAAGATCCTGTCGTAGATGACAACGCTCCTAAAGTAAGTGTTGACATTTTATTATTTTTTCCTTCCAATGTAAATGTGGTTACTTTATTGAGGATTCATTCTCTGCTTTTCAGGTACCTGCATCCGTCCCCGAAGCTCATTTCGATTGGAATACTAGTGGTTTAACGAATCCCTTGGATAATCGTGAGTGTTTTTTTTGTTTTGATTTTAAGTTTTAAAAGAAAGTTACGTTATTAAGAGTTTATGAGAAGTAAGGAGAAAAATCGACCGTTAAAAAACAATTTTTAAACAGATTCGCATTCGTCTCTTCTCGACTTGGACTTGTTAGCAAGTTTTGATATACATTCGCCATATTATAAAAATAATCGTAAGTAATAACTCGAGAGCAGAGAATAGTTTGGCGAATTTTCATTTCAACAATGCTTCTCTGAATGCAATAACGAATTTATTGCTTGATTATTGTTATTTTCCTCAAAGCATGTTTATGTTTTAAAATATTGTTTCATCTTGCTTGTTTTCCTTTACGCTTATATAAAAAATAATTTTTTTTTCTTACGTAGTTAAAGAATTAAAGTCATATCCTGAATAAGTGACTTGATACCATTTTAGATTTTAAATGTAGGTATACTTGATTCGTTTGCGATTTTTAGGCGAAAAAAGCAGCGTATTTAATTACTAACTCGAGTAAAGAATTGAAATTTTGAAAATTTTCTAGCTTTTTTCATTTAGTACTTTGATGTGAGGAAATAATTTTGCATGTCAGCTCAATTTTTTTACAGATTATTTATTTATTTTACATTATTCGTTCCATATTTTCAGGCAAAATCGAAAGAACAAAACCTAGCGGATCTTCTTCTTACGAAAATTCTCTAGCCAAGACTCCGCATCGAAAAGAGCTCAGCGAAGAGGCCAAAGATATACTGAACAATTTACCAAACCTGTATGTTATGGAGAAACAATATATCGTTTTCCCAGTAAGTTGATTTTTGTTCGAAGGATATTTATATATTTTGCATATTTGTTTTCTTGAAAAAAAAAAAAAAATTATCATCTTGTGTATAAATGTTTCATCTCATAATATTTTGTTCGTAATAAAATCTTCTCGAAAAAAAGTTGAATTATTTTCCACCGAAATCGAGCTGTAGTTAGTTACAAATCAACCGTTGAGTTCACTTAAAAAATTTATTACTCGCGGTTTAAAAAATAAATTAGTGGACGCGTTAAAAATCAATAATTCACAATTCTTCAACTTCATCGACATTTTCATCGGATTTTTCCAAGATTGTATTCTCTATGGTTGATATTTTCTGGCGATTCTTTTTGATAGATTGAATCTTGGTCAAAAGTTTTTTCGCTTCGCCGGTCAACTTTTTGTTACTTTTTTTGCTGAATTTCTGTTAAATATTATTGAACAAGTTAGATCTCAGGTACATATGAGAGTACAAGAACGCATTCAATAGTAGTTTATTCAAAGTAGGGATATAAAGTGATTTTCGACAAGTTTTGAGGTTTATTTCACGAGCGGAGCAAGGGAAATAATCAAAACGCGTTGAAAATTGTTTATTTCCTTACTTTGAATAAATTATTTTATGTTACTAGACGAGAATAACACTTATTTACTATCGAGCGACTAGCGAGAGGGTGATATAAAGTGCACTTTATATCCCTAGTAACATAAATACCTTTATCACTTTTTCCATCAAGTTTTCCAACATAGGTAACATGGAAGGATCGGTGAAAGTTAGATCAAGGTAATCCAGTCCTTTTAATAAAACTGCTTGATGATTGGAATCAATCAAATCGATTATGTGATTGCATAACGAAACTGCGATATTGAAATGCGTATTTTCGCCAGCTTCAGGCTGAAATTTCATTTTTTGAAAATTAAGCATTGCTCAATAGAAAAAAATGATTCGAATACGTACATTTTCGTGAACAAAAGTCGGACCGGTTAGATTGCATAAAACCTTGAGGAGTAATTTTTGGTCGATAACATTCAACGGGTTATTAACAGGTGCGTTGAATAACGTATCCATTGCAGTTACGATGGCGGTCTCGAATAACGACAGGGCCCAAGGGCAATGTCTCACGTAAAATGGAAAAAAGAAATTCAAACAATCTCTAATTTCGATCGATTCTTCTGCAAAATAACGAAAAACACACGTCACGCGGAACGTTGCATCATGCCGCAGAATGCAACTCGGTCAGATAATTGTACCCACTTGAAGCCGGATGAAACCATATCAGGATTAATCTTGTTAAAACTTTGGAAGATTTGAGTTTTCCAGTCGCCATTAACTGGCATAATCCGTGGACGACGGTGAAACGAGCGTCTACGAACTGAGAGCAAATCTATTAACCAATCTTTGTTTATTTTACTCGATGAACTAGCAATCTACGTACTTCGTCGTTCAATAAATCCACCAATACGCTGATGAATGTGTATCCTGAAACTAATCCTTCTTGTTTGTCGTTTTCTAGAGGTTGCTCTTCCTCTTCTATATTTTCTTCTGATTCGTCGTCAGAGAAATCGGTAACGATATTTCTACGATTTTTTCGTTTAGAAGCGTTTTGATTTTGGTGTTTTTCGTCTGAAATTAGAATACAAAATTCTTCAGTTCTACAATCGGTGAAGTAATACGAATGATTTTTTCCCACTACTTACAATCGTCTAAACTATTAATATCGAAAGCGTTGGGACCAAAACATAGTAAAAAATCGAAAATAACCTTCAAGGCGCTGGTGCAAATGTCGCTTTTACCGCACTAGGAGTAAAATATTTTCATTAGGTAACTTGAATGTCATCTGGGCAAAAAATTAAAAAATTAAATGATTTACCAATGCGAAAAAGGTAACGAAATGCTCTTTGGCCAATGCAATATCTCTGAGGCAACATGAACCTAAAACTTCAGTCGCCAATGGAGCTATGATACAGTTATCACTCTGTAAACAGAACATCAAACGTGTTCGAGAAAATGTTCACGGGTAGAATTAAGCTACATTTTTGAACAATTTCACTCACTTTACACGCCGGAAGCACAACAATTTGAAAAAGTGTCCGTAGTTCCGGTGTCAGTTGCTTGACTGCGCGTAAATGAAGCATTTCTTGTAATATCGTAAGACATCTTCGAATGGTGACTACTTCTAAATTCTCCAAAGGGTTCGGCGGATCTTCTTCCTAATAGATAAAGAATTCGCGATTGATATTAAAAGATTTATTAAAAATAAAAGCAAAAACCCTTGAAAAGTAAGAATTTTACTTCTTCGTGATCAGATTCGCTGTCTTCTACGCAGTTGATCGAATTTATAATTCTTGATCCCATTAAGGTAGCTTTAAATTCTTGGATTTTATCTTTTATGTCGGTTATATCTGTTTTTAATTCCTGAGCTTTGTTGAAATCTTGGTTCTTAATGGCGTCTTCTTGAAGCTCTTTCAATTCGCTTATTTTCACATTCAACTGAGCTATCTAAAAAATAATTTTAAAATTAAAGAGTAACTTTCTTTTTTGAAAAACTTCGTTTCGAAACGGTTCCAGGTACCTTGAATTTGATATCCTGTTCTTCGCCTGGATCTAAATCAATTTGTTCGGTGGCATTTGCAGGTGGAGACTTGTCGTTGGTATTAGGAGTGTTAGGGTACAACAAATCGTTGATCAGTTCCGTTATTTTGGATATACTTTCGTTGAGATTAGTTTGTAACATGAAGTACAACTCTGTCACCGGTCTGATGGTCTCCATTTCAACATTTTTCAATAATTCTAAGCAAAGGGCTTTCAATTCTTTCCTAAATTGAAAAAATACTTTGTTGTATATAAATCTGCCTTTTTAGAAACAGACGGTGCGTTGGTATTCAGTACCTCCCCACTTCATCACCGTAATCGTAAGTTTTAGACAATTCGACAAGTTGAATTAAAATAAACTCTTGCTCTTTTTTCTTCCACGGCTGCTCTTGGGAAAACTCCGCCAGCGTAACTTCGTAGTATCTAGATAAATTGTAATTTTAAAATTATAATCAATAATATCGCGCAAGAATATAAAAAATACCACTACAATACGTTTTAATGAAGGCACAAAAAACACTAAGATCCGGTAAGAGACCATCTTGAGTGGCGTCGTACGATTTAGTAGATTCCCATCGATAATTGTTATTTTCAGAAACACAAGACGATATGAAAAATACGTAACATCTCCAGAAAAATGCCGATTCTGCGGACAACTCGTTAAAAGTAATTAGATTGAATTCGTCCATAATTGACTTTAATGTTTCTCGTGCATTGTCATCGGGTGAAGCACTAAATTTACAAAAGGCACGTAAGATTCAAGTTACGAGTGGTAGAAAAATAAAATAATGAAATAATTATAAATACGTACTGGAAAAGAGACATTAAAGCTTTAGTAGTCATTTCCATTGAGCTGACATTCAAGTCCAAAGCTTTCAGCAATTCTAAGTAATTGTAATCTAGTCGTTTAAGCCAAGCTGGCAGTAAGACACTTTTTACCGTATTTTTTACCAACTCTAAAACATAAAACGATTTCAATAGCGAACGCAGGTAGTATTAAAAGCGATAGGATAAAGTTCATTACCGTTATTGTCATAAAGACCGGTATTCAAAAGTCGATTCCGCTGCTCGATAGTGAATTGCTTTATGTGCAGTTTACTCAACACCGTATACGTTTCTTTGCGTACTTTCTCCGATACGTCATCTGTACGCTCGATAACTCTCTCGATTAAATATCTACGTACTAGAGATATTTTGGATAATGCCAACTTTCGTACTTCAGCTGCCGTATCATTTTCCATACAATCCACCAGAGCTAAATTAAACCCTCAGTTTTAGAACCAGACACACGATGGTATAAAAAAAGAGAAATCTGCTTCATACACACCTTTTGTGACGGGACATTTCTTATCGGATTTATCTTGCAATCTGTACACTGCAAGGATAGCTTGCGTTCTTATTACTGGAACTTTATCCTGAACAAACAACCGAAAAATGGATACATAACATTCCAGCACCAACAAAGAGGGGTATCCCAAAAACCAACCTTTATTCTTTCGAGCATTATTTGAACAATTATGTCGCAAATTTTACAATCCAACATAGCATCTGGACTCATTCTAAGCAGAAGTTTGGATATAAATTGACAAACTCTTTTTCTAACGATTGGTGACGGTACATCGTGACACTAAACATACCACAAATTTCAAAATTTCATGTTATAAATGAAGTTAAATTGTTGCAACTCACTTTTTTAAAAAAATCAAAAACGTTATACAAGAATAATAGGGATTCTTCGGGAATGTTTGAATTATCCGGCGCATCTAATCCGGCTACAGTGATCAAAAACTCGGTAGCAAATTCGAATACATGATCGACGGCGACGTTGACGTCTCCGAGAGCACTGAAGGCAGTCTTGAGACATGTGATGAAAGCGCAACTAAATTCATTGTCATCGGTCTGTAACACCAGCTCAAGTCAGAAAATGACCTCTCTTAAAACCAAAAATAATACAGACAAACTTACTTCGTTATAAATACGAATTAATTTTGAGACAAGCGGTTCTTGAATAAGGTCTAATTGCGATTCGTTGAATATGGCCGAGATATCGCGATCTCTTATTATTTCAAAATCCATCATACTCTCATGATTTTCACAAAAACATAGAAAACATTTCAAAGAAAAATTATCTTCTTCGTTGATAAATTTATTTCATTTTTTTCAGTTTTTATCCGAATTTGAAATTTTGGACGGTTGATGTTTTATTTTTTATTGTTGAGAAATTTTCCCTCCTATTTTTACTGTTTTGCTGTTTTTTATTTTTCAAAAATTCAGAACCCCCCACCGTTACGGAAATGACCAATGAGATGATTGATTTGATTCTGTGATAACAACGAACTTTTAATTTTTATATGATTTTACGTAGGTAGCGCTGTCTACTACTACAAACAAAAACATATTGTTTGTATTTGTAATTTGTTTCCGTGCCGCCCGTAACTACTTCGTACCGTAAGCACGGTGAAACGTGCAATATTGCATCGCATGCCACACGGACTGAGCGGCTGACGCTGACGGCACTAACGGCACGTTATTGTGTTTTACCAATGTTGTGTGCGTTGATCAAAAAAAAAGAACGATCAAAAATTCATAAAAATCTGCAAAAACTTCAAAATTTGACTAAAATTGTGCCAGAGCCCTCTGAATATTATAAAACATCAAGAATTTTGAAAATTTCTAGGCCTACTGGTCGGCGTATAAGTTGTTAAATCGTATTCGTGTTATTCGTATATATTGATAGTCGTCTCAATTAATTACGGTTAAATAGTATAATGGTGATATGCATCGTGCTTTCGTGCGTTAACTAAGAAAATCACTACCTCAAAACAATTCTTTGTTTGATGTTCTAATTTTAAAAAAGAAAACTAAGATTTAATATTCGCGTGCTTCCTTTCTCGCCCTTAAAAATGTACTGAACTTTCAATTTTCGGAACGAGTGTTTGCCTTTTTGTTCGTCGGTGTTTCTTAAAATCATTATCGTTTAACCTTGCTTTTTAACATTTCATTCTCAGTCATCGGAAAACTGTTCGTTTTATTTGTAAACTTCCTTTCAAGACTGCATTTTTTCACCGAGGCAAGACTTTAATTTGAAAAATAATTTTCCTCGTATAAACCTTGCACACGTATGACGATTTGATGTAAAATTCAAACCAAATAGCATTGGTAAGTTGGATTAAGTTGATATTACTCAATGAATGGGTACAGGTGTTTCGGTGGTTCGTTTCATCATTACAATCAATTGTATGAATGAATTCGTATCATTCGTTGATTCATTTCCGTTATTTTGCGCGTTTTTGAATTTTCTTCATCTTTTTGTTTATATTACGCCAGAGTGTATGCATCTATTTGTTTATACATTCAACACGCTGTGTAGGTTTTCGATGTTTGTGTATAGTTTAATGATGTAAATGTAAGATCGCATCAAACGGAAGAATCTAACTTTTCATTCGTGACGTTTTGCGTGAAATTTTCCACTCGTAAATTGAGTAATAATTCAGTGCTATGATAAGAACGGTTGTTGACGGAAACACGCAGCGTGTTTAGAAGAGATTCATCTTACTACTGCTTACAAAACTTGCGTACTACGTAAAATAATGAAAATACGTATATTTGCAGACGTACAGTATGCCGCTTGAAATGTAGAAAAGGTTCACGTCTTGAGAATAAACTAGCAACTATGGGAGGTTCATTAGATAAGCCGAAAACCGACAAACACAACGAACACGGATGCGGTAACGGTCTCAAATATGGCGTTGCCAGCATGCAAGGATGGCGAGTCGAGATGGAAGACGCTCATTGCGCTATCACTGGTTTGAGTGATGAGCTTAAAGACTGGTCTTTTTTCGCCGTTTTTGATGGACACGCCGGTGCCAAAGTTTCTGCTCACTGCGCCGAACACTTAATGGAGTGTATTGTAAATTCCGAAGAATTCCGTAGATCTGATTTCACCAAAGGCATCAGGTAAACTGAAGTTTATCTCTACATTGGAAAAACGTTTAAATCCAGCTTCTTTTCAAATACTAATCTCGGTTACGTTTACAGGTCAGGATTCTTGCATTTAGACGACAGCATGCGTACGCTACCAGAATTAGCTAGCGGTGAAGATAAATCAGGATCTACGGCCGTTTGCGCTCTAGTATCGCCGCAACAAATATTCGTAGCGAATTGCGGCGACAGCAGAGCTGTGATTTGTAATTCAGGTGTACCAACGTTCAGCACTCAGGATCATAAACCGGTATTACCGGGTGAAAAAGAACGTATTCAGCGCGCCGGGGGTTCGTATCAGATTACACAAATAATGGTTTATTCTTGTTTCCCGGTCGCCCGCATAATGCTATTGTTTTGCTCGCAGGAAGCGTTATGATTCAACGAATTAATGGCTCGTTGGCTGTATCTAGAGCTTTAGGAGATTACGAGTATAAAAATGTCGAAGGACGGGGTCCATGCGAGCAGTTAGTATCACCGGAACCTGAAATATTCGTAAGAGACAGAAACGAAAAGGATGAATTCTTGGTGTTGGCGTGCGATGGTGTTTGGGATGTTATGTCCAACGAAGATATCTGCAATTTCATCCGATCTCGTCTTCTTATAACAGATGATCTCGAAGCCATTACCAATCAAGTAGTTGATACTTGTCTTTATAAGGTACGTTGGCTTCTTAAAAAAAAAAAAAAAAATCCTGATCGTATACCTTGTATTATACCTTTTCTTGTCGTCGTCAAATTACAGGATAGTCGTGATAATATGAGTATTGTACTAGTCACTTTCCCCGGAGCACCTACTCCTTCTCCAGAAGCTATTCAAAAAGAAAAAAATCTCGAAGAAGTTATTGAAAGACGAGTCAAACGTAAGTCGTCGTGCTAGAAATATGTACCTACATACGTGTCACCGAATCTTTCACACTCTAACTTTCGCCTCTTAAATTCGCAGATATAATTAGTGAAAACGATCATGTAAGTTTTGGAAAAGTGTTACACATGTTGGAAGAAGAGGATATAGACGATTTACCTCCTGGTGGTGGTATTAGCGCCAAGTGAGCTGAATTTCAATGGTTTCATCCACTTACTCGAATGTGTAGCTCGAATTCTAATCCTTTCTTCTTTATGTTTAGGCGAAGTTTCATTGAAAGTATATTCGTTAAACTGTGTCCTGATCAAGCCAATACGCTTAGTGTAATTATATAATTTTTTATTACCATATTTTGTGTTCATGTGTTGTAATTTGATATATTATATCAAATTTCAACGCATGAAAACGTTCTAAGAAATGTACAGTGCTCGCATTATCGATAAAAGATTTCCAACTATACTAGTATATTGAACGACGATTTGATTAAACCGATAAGACCTTTGTTTGTTTCGAAATCAAATCTATTAAACAGTTTTCTCTGTTAAAACTACCGTCTCTAGTTCTATGAATCATTCGTGAAGAATTAATCACCACGTCTTTATGTTGCAGGATAACGAAACGTAATTCGAGAGGAAACGACGAAAACATAAAAAAAGAAAGATGAATCAATACCGTTTAATTAATTATTAAGTTTAACGAAACAAAAATTTCCTATTTCCTATACCAATTTTAATAATCAAACTAAGTAGTTTTGTAAATATTTTTTTTTTCCTCGTTTGTAACATACTTGAAGAGTGTTTCTAAATTTCCATCGAAACAACTTTGAGTTCATATCAAGTTTTAACATTTAGTTATTTAAATTATAAATATAATATTATTTTAATTTTGTTATTAGCCTTTGTTTAATTCTACACGATTTTTTGCCAGTAATGGAGGATTTTTTTTCAATAAGTGTTGTAGATTTTAAGAATTACGAAATTGTGTACAAAAAAAAAAACTAAGCTCTCGAACTAACGATGCGTTTTTGGGAATAAAAGAGTATCGCCGACGACAGGTCTTGTCGTTATTTACGTAGTTATTATTACTTTTCCCCTGTCTTATATATTTTCGAGCTTAGCTAATTTTTATTTTTATCGTAAATTCTTGTTCTTGTTAGTTACATTCGTAAGGTACTCTGTACTTGGAATAATTTGTGTATTTTTTCCTCTTTTTTTTTTTTTTTTTTTTTTTTTTTTTTTTTTTTTTTTTTTTTTTT
>FIZT01054797.1:0-18063 GCA_900065295.1 Paracoccus marginatus
TAAAAGAAAAACTTAAAAGAAACACTTACGCAAAGAATTCGTTCTTCAGAAATACGCTCATACTCAAATGATGAATAGCCTTTCGACAAAATCACCAACGATTCGACACGAAAAAAGACGTGATCAAATTCTCAGAATGCGTTGACACAATCAAAGAAAATAATAAAATTAGACGAACTAAAGAAATCAACAATGTACATTCATACACACGAGCTTGAAGAATTTGAAACAAAAAGAATAATTATTGGAACATAATTATTAAGAATATACGAGTTTTATTAAAAAGCATGGCGGCTTCAAAAATTAGGGTTACATAGCCTTACCTGTTTGGCATGTTGTGAAGTTCTTAGATACACGAAGTTCGAATTAGGAATTTTAATAAATTGATGGATGCTGAGTAATATTAATTTAATGGTTTATACTAAAGTTTACAAAACTTTAATTACGCATTGTTTGGCAACTTTAACGAAAAAATGAAATCGACCGAAGGCATTTTCCACAAGCAACCGCGCAATTCAATCCCAAATCCCGATACTACAATACAACTACTACGAACACAAAGCACGTATGTAAACGAGTATGTAGTCATAGATGAAGTGTCACGGAACGGTTTCTTTTTTCTTTTCGGACCAAAGGTCACAGATGAACGTGGATGAATGCAAGTACCGCGGGCGCGGCGGTAGCGGTATGGTGGTACAAATGGCGAGACTTTTTTAAAAAAATCAAAATTTAAATCAAAGGCTCGACGTGGCACGTGGCCTACAAAACTACAAAAGATTCAAGTTTGAATTGAAGCTTCAAACTTCAATCTAAGTTCATTTTGTTTCCTGCTTTTGCGAAAAATTTCCTGCGGATACAACACTATTGACAACAATTATTATTTTTATTGATATTGAACAAGAAATTAGTAAATTATCTGGACGATCACACAATCATACGAAAAAAAATCGTAAAAATAAAAATGGCAAATAATCGCTTATAAATAATATAGTAATAATCTAATAAGTTCGCAATTTGCAACCTAGTTTGTTGTCTCGTAGTCGTAGAATAGATTCTATCTTTATAATATTATTGTTAACTTGTCAAGTCTCGAAGAAAACATACTCACGTAAAATAAAAAATAACTCAATTTAAATTGGTAACTTTTAGTGATATATACGACTACTCGTTAATATAATGGGCAATAGGCATAGAATCACTCATTTACTATCAAATGTATACAAATTATAACATCTAATAATAAACCTTTAACAAATCAAATATTACTAAATGAGCAAATATAATTATGTAGAAATCATCCAACTTGGACACAATAACAATATTACCTACGCTAGGAGCCTTTTTGAATTACGAGTAAAACGCCTCCCATGCAACCGAATTTCAATCATATTAAGCCGAAGCCTTCTGTACCTTCAGTAATAGCAAGTAATAAAGACTTTTCAAACTGCTCGTAGGTTTCGTAATCAGGTAAGCATAACTGGTTGAAGCTGTAACGAAAGAAAACACTTACTTACTACAAGAATCATGAAGTATAAGTGAGAAAATTATTAAAAAATTGAATTAAAATTCACCAGGTATGAGCGGTGGGTAGATTACCGAACGACGGAGCCGGCATCAATTGAAACTGTGGATTCAGATCTTTGAATCCACCAGGTGGTAACTGAGACGATCCGGTAGTAAACTGTAACAAGCGAGCCATTTCTTCTGTCGTGAAATTGGATATCGCGATCCAAAACCATTTTAAAATACGACCAAAATCAGCCGATGGAGGGAATGGACCGTTAACGATATGATGAGCTCGGAAATCCGCAATACTGTACTCGCCGGTACCGCATAGTAAAAGCTGTACATAGAAGAATACGAAACGTCAAAATCATCGTCAGTTAGAGCAGACATGCGAAAAACTTACTTCTAGTTCATTCTCGTCAAAAATACATAATAAATTGTCGGGAATTATGTCATTCAGTCCTTTCAAGAACGTTTCAATTTCATCTTTCACGTTGGTAGCCAGACGGTACTGAGCTAAGCTATCGAGATATTGACGTTTTAAATTGTTCGTCACTCTAGTTCTGCTACCGTTTGGAATTAAATCGACGATCTGTTGGGAAAAATATCGATTAGTTTGGAACAGATGCGTTGATTGTTCGAGCCTAAGAAATTTCCGTACTTTGACCAATTGTCCGGAGCGATCGTACTCCTCGTCAACAAAATACAAATCCATGTCACTAACGTCGTGCTCTAAAATATACTTGACTTTATTCAAATATAAATCTGGGTCGTCGAACTGAAAATACTGCAAAAATATTTCCAACGCGGAATTTCATTAATTCTCAAACGTACTTAACAGATATTTAGGGTTAGAAACTTACGCTATGATTGATACGCAGTCCAATAAGTTGTGCTAGAAAAGATCGAGTGAATTTGGCCGTGACGAACTGGCTGTAAGAGCCGCCCAATGCTGATTCGTACAAACATTTACCTAAAAGACGTCCGGCAAATTCGTAGTATTTCAGTTTCAGATTACTAGGTCTGTATTTGTTCGGATGGACTAGAGCCTGGAAAATAGGTAGATTTTTCGTTCAATTTACAATACTGAATGAGCGAATTTCAGCGATGAATAATTACTTGAGGGTTATCGCTAAACGCTTTAAATAAATTATTGTTTGGATTAAATAACGCTTCACAAGTTAGCTGAAACCATTCTCTTCTTAGGCCACCCCAATCGATACCTTGCTCTCCTTGGAAGATGACTTCGAAATTATTACACCATTCCTTTACCGTAAAATTCTTCGTAGCTTTGAGCGACTAGTGAAAAAATACACACAAACGTAAGCAATAATAACTGCGGCAGTGAAATAAAAGAATAATGAATAAATTCTTATAAATTACGTACAGACTGTAAGAGATCGCTTCTATTCACTCGTAGAGTTATAGGCTCATGTTTATGTTTTTGATGATACTTCCGGACTTCGTAATAAAAGAAATACTGTTTTTCGGTGAAAGTTTCCGAGCCACCTGTACAATAGTTTTATCGTCTCATAGAATACCATTCAAACTGACTATCTTTGAATGTTTCAACTTACCAATATTATTGAGTAAGAATTTGGTGAAAGTAGCAGCAACCAAGTTTCTATTTCCAGCAGCCAAGTAAATAGTAGGTTGACATCCGTCGTCGACACAAAACGACGGTACTCCATTCGCTGTCTCTTCTAACAGCTGAAGCTGTAACTCACTCGGGTAAGTACAACGCAGTAAAATCGGCTAAAATGAATACGTTTGCGAAATTCGCTCACTTTGGTAGAAGGGCATAGACGAAAAGTAGCTACTCTTTTCATAAGAAATTTCAGCATGAATTCTTTAATAGTAAACTGCTTCGGTGAAATGAACATGACTACCTTTTTGGGTTTGAATGGTGGTTCACCTTCGACTCGAATTAATTTCCCCTCGTACGAGATACTCCTGTGTTTGATACTTCTAGAAGTCATCTCGTGATCCGATCCTAAATCAAATTCAGAGTCAATCGAGTTCAAACCGAGTTTTAACCTGAAAGTAATCAACTGCAACTTACTATTCAACACAACGCAGGTAAAGTCTCCATTTTGTAATAAGAAATCACTATAATATACTTGAACTTGATAACATCCTTCTAGCAAAAACATCATGTCGAATGATATTTTCGATGATAATCGATCCCAAGTGAATGACTGGAAACATATGTCTGTTCTTTCTTCGTCACCCTAAAATTTAATACGAAAAGCGAGAATGAAAAATTAATTAAATTTCAGCACCACCGTTGGAAAATCAACTTCATAGAAATTTAAAGCTTCTTTCAATTATTAAGTATTAGGATTATTAGGACTCAAAAATCAAACAGTCGCTGCCTTTTCGACTGAACTTGAATCGATTCGGAAGTGAAGCGAATCTTCCAAGCACAAAAATAAATTTACATTGCATGAGGTAATAACATGAAGTGAATGGGAAAACGTTCGATATATGGATTTGCCAAGTGTAATTAATCATGCACCAAACGTGTGTTACCAGGTATCGTCTGTAGCGGATACAAGAAGGGGGGATAAATAACGAAAGCATACCATTTTTTTCATTTTAATAAAGCAAAACTACATCATGTGAATGAAAAAGATATTTAACAGGGGCACCAACTATGCCAATGATAATTCTAATGGTCGCCCTAAGAACTTACTGAATTCAAGCTAAATCTGCAGTTCATTCAAGTGCTACTACATAAGCAAAAATATTTTACGTGTCTTCGTATCTGGAAAATATGAAACAAGTTCTAATTCGGTATCTATAATCGAACCTGGTACGAGATTAAGCCCAAAATCAAACACTGTTGTTACAAGTGCACTAAAAACAAGCGTTACTTACTTATATATGCAAAAATCCTAACGAGTACTTTAGAATTACCTACTTACAACTCTAACTCTACGTTGAATTTGCGAATGAAAATCACCTGTTTAACTACAGAACGATACAGATCTAAATTCACACCGCCTGCGGTCTCATTGGAGGTACTCGTTAAACATAAATTTTGAAAAGAATCTCGAGGTTGGATAGTTAACGAACAGGACACATCAACACAACAAATCACTATCGAACTATGCCTTTCAAATTTCGTTTTACTGGGATCAACGGGTCCTACATACTCGAATGAATTAATAAAGAAATATCCAATAAAAGTACCTACGAACTTTCTATACACAACCAACCTGGTAGAAATCGTCTGGTAAACGGAGAATTACGAATGTGGACGTTTTTAATTAAAACTGATATCTGGTATTCGCCGGCATATCTAACGGTAAATTTGACGGTTCCTTGGTTCGCGTCTTCCGGCGCAGTTCCACCTAGTGATAGAACCGATGAAATTTTTCTAACTCCGAAATTTATCTCAACTTGAACATTATCTTTGTCGCAAATTGGATAAGGAAGACCATTTCTTTGGAAGAACTGTAACAGAAATACCTCGAATAAGTGATTGACACTTCGAAAAGGTTAACGAATATCGAAGATTGGGTACTTTTATGATAAAAGTCAACGTTTCTCCTACTGGGTGCGGATCGGTCCAACTGAAATACGTACTGCACATACTAGGGTCTAGATAACGACCAGTAATCACATGTAAAATGGAAGTATCAGATTGCATCGCGAACCATAACTGATTTTTGAAAATCAACGTAGTTATTCCGGCAGCGCAAATCGAGATAATTAAAATACTACCTAAAAATTCACATAAAATATTAAACTTTAAACGACTCACGAAGCAATACTTATTGAAATAGTTACCATTGAACCAGATCATCTTCACAGTACCAAAACTCTCTGATGATTCTACAAATTCGGTCCATAAATCCAACTTCAACGTTTCCAGAGCTTCTTTGGTATTGGGTAGCATTTGCCTGCCTCTACTCCAAGCAGCAAAATGTTTACCCAAGACTTCGTGAGCCCTTCCGTCGTCTAACGAGTAAACATCTTCTAAGGAATTAATTTCTTGCTTCGTTAACCTGTAGCAATAACCAGCTCAGTAATACATCTTCTACATAAATAATGGTAGGATGAGAACCTAATTCATACTTATGGAAATACTGGGAAATGCTCAAAGTCTCCAGCCATCGATAAAATATTAATTTCTGCTTTAACGAATTCGCAGCCCTTTTAACGCGATCTTCTTCTTGCGCAGTCAGTTCCGGAATGTTGACGATGTTTGCAAAATCAACCAATTTTTCTATTTCTAAACATGAAAGTAAACAGTCAAGATAAATGTTCGATTGTAAAAATGACTACAAAATCTGTGGATGACAGTCACACTTACCCTTATTTTCAAAAACGTATTTATACATTTCCAAATTATTTTCCACTATCCACTGGTCGACTTCCAATTTCTCATTGTACGAGTGCATTTTAAAATATTTTTGTAGAAAATAATAAAATAAAAGGCAACATACCGAGAATAACAAGCCATTATGGGTAATTATAGGAGAAGTTATCATATTAGAAAACGCTACGACATTTATTTAAGAATGCGAAATCGATTCAAAAGAACAAAACGAAGCTTCGTGCTAAAAAAAATTCCGAAATCACCAACTTAAATTAGGGGAAAAATCTGAAAATATACACGCGAGCTTTTGAAGTTTTTAAATAAGCTTGACAGTCCACTGATAAATGAGCTTTTTCCTTAAAACGAATTTATCACCTCGAAAGGTTCGTTTGTTATGATAAGAATTTTTTCGAATTTTGGAGATCTGTGCTCAACCCGGACGATATCCGGTAACTTTTGAGTGAACTTTCGCCCACAACTTGAGGTATTTTTGTATTAATTTTTAGGTAAGTTCGTATGTACTTTTTAGCATGTTTGAAATTCTTGAAATGGCATTTATCACGTTACTAAGTATATATTATTTTCGTAGATGTAGTACGTAGTATTTCACCAGCCCAATGGATCAAAACGTTGACACGATCAAAGAACTAATTTTGCAACAAATAAAACCAATAAATTTTGGAGATGAGTTGAACATCGCAGCTATCCTAGGCGAAGAATCAATCGATCACTCTCAGCCACCGACTCCTAGTCCGGTTGAAACTCCTGTTCCTGCGACGACTCCGGAGGAGACACCTGCAAACCCTTTGAAACCGGTGGAGAATAATATAGTCTGTCAAGTTTGTTCGAAGGTTTTTGCAAATTCTCGTAACTTTAAAAAACATTTTTCCAAGCACACCGGTCGATTTGTTTGCCGCGGATGTAAAAAAGTAAGGAATCATTGACCTGAGATGTAGCCCCATGTAGCTGGAATGTATTTCAATCTTTCTTTTCTTTAGGTTTTTGCAAGAAAGGATACCCAGCAGAAACACATTTCCAGATGTTCAAGTATACACGGTAAGACTCAGAGACGCAGGAAAAATGCATCCCTGGGTAAAGGTACGCGTGTAACCTTTGATCTAGTGGGAAAAAATCTGATAATTTTACTCCCAATTACCTTTGCATGTGTTTTTTTTTTTTTTGCAGAAAGTAGAAAATATTTTTGTGATAAATGCAGTAAAAGCTTTACTCGAAGAGAAAATTACGATCAACACGTCATGATTCACGATGGAGTTCAAGTACTCGTCTTTTGACAAAGTTTACTTCTGTATCTTCTAATTTGAAACTAAAATTCATTAATTTTCATTTGACAGGTAGTTTGTAATTTTTGTCAAAAAAAATTGAGCAGTTTTAAATCATTCCAAAGACACAAAAAACTTCATGAAAATCCTCCACAAAAAATACCTTGCCAAGATTGTCCCTCTGTGAGCATGTCTTCAAAATATGTATTGCCGTTACGGTTTTTGTTGCTGTTTATTATCGTGTTCGTTGTCTTACAGAAATTTTCATTGAAAGCAAACCTTCAGAGGCATATCAAGTTTCAAAAACATAAACCCATACTTATTTGCGACAGATGTAAGGCGACTGTAAAAACCGAACAGACTTTACAAAAACATCAATCTCAAGATACCATGAATACGTGTTCGTTGTGCTCTCAATTATTCTGTTTGGTAAGTAAACTGGTTTACACATTTTTGAAACTTCCTATAAGTATTTAAATCAAATATTTTTAACGAGTAATTTTTGACGGATGTTTCAGGAACTGGATCTTCGAAATCATTTGAGAAATGAGCATTCCAATTTGTGGTTCAAATGCAAAGAATGTATAGACAGACCTTTCATGACAAAAGGTATAAAACATTTGCAAGATCATGCGAAGAAAATACATTCTGTTCACTTGGAGTATAATGACTGTTTCGAAGGAGGATGGTTCATTGTAATTTCAAATTAAGTTCCTTTCATCAAAGCCATTCCATTGTTTTTTCGTAATCAATTTTGTTTACTTATTTGTTGGAACGTACCTCGTTATTTATTTATTTATTTATTTACTTAGTCGGATTACGTAATACATCACATATGTCCATGTACGTACGAACTTACTCTTTTTTTCAAATTGCAGTATTACACATTTTTGTAATAAAAAAAAGTTTTGAGTTACTTAAAGAATAAAAATGTAAAAAGAAGTTGAGAAATAAACTCGTTATCTTTATTTTGTAAATACATTATACAATACATTAAAAAAATCATAACGTATAATTTTCGGGTAAAAAATAATCTCGTATGGGCTCAAATTTTAATTAAAACTCGTTAGTACGAGAAACCGAATTTATTTACGGTTTAAAGTTGAATGCTATCTTTTACCACGTTTATTACCCACGGGAGGTTTCTGCAAATTGAATTGTTGATTACCAGATACGTTGAAAGAAGAATTAGGATCGAAGCCGCTGCTCGGGGTGTCCGCAAACCCAAACGATTTAGGCGTATTGAAACTAGAAATACCCCAATCTTTCGACGGTGTCGTAGTTTGAGGAAAGTTTCTGTTCTGAGATGTTAACAATAAGGAATTAAAAGATCCACCGGCAGTTTTAGAAAATGGATTAGGTCCTTCGAAAGTAAAATCCGCTGGATTTGATTTAGATCTCGGATCAGAGAATGGCAGCTGAAGCTCTCTGTTCAGACTAAAACTAATGGAAGAATTATCTTTCACGTACTGGTTTCTTAGTGTTAAATATTGTACTTTTAATAACTGCATATCATTGTGCAACTTATAAGCTCGAGCTCCGATCACGACGAAACTGTCGTGTAATTTTTTAACAATCAGTTTTAAGGCTTCGGCGCTCAAACTATTCTCTTGAGGTAACGTAATCACGTGCTGGTATACGTATTCGATTTTTTCTTGAAGTGTTTTAGTTCCTTCTTCGAAAGCAGAAATTTTTTCGGTGAAATATTTACGTATAGCGAGCATGCGTTCTTCTGATGCTACGGGACTGTCTTTTATTTTTTGAGCTAGTTCGTAATCGTTCAACGATTTAATGGTTTCGAGTTTTATTTTCTCAGCTGTGAATTTCTGTTGTGAAAGAATACTTCCTGCAACAAAAAAAAAAAAAAATATGCATGACAAAAATTGCTCTCAAGTGGAGGAAAAACTGAAATCAGAATCATTACCTAGAGTTAAAATAAGGTTATTTAAAGCTGCGATCTGCTGAGTTAACTTGGTCAAAGGTTCAGCAGAAGTACGAGCGACCTCGCTACTGAGATTCTTCTGCGTCTTAACATATTCCTTGAAAGACGCGACAGTTTGCTGAATTTCATTAGGTAGAGTTTGTTCTTCAGCGGAAACCATCGTGTTAGCGGTTGATTGAGCAGTCGATACTGCGGTATGATCGACACCTCCTAAGCCGACGGAAGTGCTCGCCGTGGTTGTTTCGGATGCTGGTTTTTGCCACGAAAATGCACCAGTCGATGCGGTGGTAGAGGCTCCAAACGATGAACCCAACAAACCAGACGTTGTAGTAGCAGATGACGTGGTAGCTGCGGTGGTCCCTAAGCCGCCAAACGATAATGATGAAGAAGCGGAAGTAGTCGTCGCTCCGAACGATATACCTCCCAAGCCGCTCTGCGCAGTGGTTGGCTGTACACCAGTTGTGGCCGCAGATAGAGGAGTGCTGGCACCGAACGACGTAGTTTGAGCGGTACTGCCTAAACCGAAAGAGACGGTTGGAGCTACCGCAGCAGTAGACGTAGTACCGGTCGCTGTTGGCATACTGAATGCATTGGGCTGAGTGGTAGTGCCACTGCTCAACACAGTACCGACTGGTTTGGACCCGAAAGATGATCCAACTTGGCTGGCTGAAGTACTAGCAGGAAAGTTTAATCCGCCTCCGAACGTAGGTTTCACAACGTTAGTATTTGAGGTGGGTACAGCGCTTCCTAATATACTAGTGGGTTGACTTGTAGCAGCTGCACCAAACAAGCTACTACTGGATGTAGGAGTTTGAGGTTTTAATGAACCGAAACTAGGCAGAGCTCCAAAAGTTGACTGAGTTTGCGTTGTGGGTGTTCCGAATCCTGTGGTTGTTTGGCTAGGAGAAGCTCCGAAGCTAACGGATGATTGCGTATTGGGCGTTCCGAATGCCAAGTTTGGTTGAGCCGCAGTCGAACCAAACGATACTGTTGGTTGTGTGCTTCCGAAACCACCTGTCACATTGGTCGATGATGGAGTTCCAAACGTTACATTATTTTGCGTTTTAGGTAAGGCGAAAGATATATTGCCCGTCGCAGTTCCACTACCAAAAGTCGTGTTCTGAGCTGATGCCTGCGTTCCAAAACCAGAGGTATTCGCACCAAAAAAAGATGTGTTAGACGTGTTGATCCCTGAAGACGTGCCAAAATTGGCGGTCGGAGCTGACGATGTCGTCGTATTTGTGTTGAATAAATTGAAGCCAGTCATTTCTAAATGAGAATGAATAATAGAGAAGCATTCAATTATTACGAAACAACTACTTTACGCTTGACGATGCAAAATAGAAACAAGAACGTAAAATTTACCTGAAGATCAAAATGATATCAGGTTTTGATTGCCAATAACACCGTAAAATGAACCTTGATTTAAAAAACTTCTATACAAATGAACTTTTTACCCAATAAATTAATAACAATCAGTCTTTGGAACTCTCTCAAATTCTCAATCGTTGGGCAACTCATGGGCAATTTAAATTCGAAAACTTTCAATTCAATCGTACTTTTCAGTTTTCAACAACTTTCCGAGTTCAAATTCAAACTTTTTTTTTTTTTTTAAATTACACAAAAAAAAATTTTTTGGGGTTTCACCTACCAATTTTTAACCAACACAATCGAAAATTACCGATAAAAATTTTTGATAACCTTATCATAATTAGGTATTCTTTTTTTATTTTTTTAAAAAGCCGTTCATCTTTCTAATTTAGCTTAGTTTTAATAAGTTGAATTAATGTACCGATTTTAGAATGATTTCATAAAAATCTGATTCATTCCTCGAATACAGACTATGTATTCCAAACTATTTTCCATGTTGAACGTAATATGTGTAAACGACGAAATATGTACGTTGAAAATGCGTCACGCTCGTTACCCTCAATCTCAGTTCGTTCTTTTTTTTCAACTAAAAAAACTTTCATTTATTCATTTCAGGAGCTATTATGGTCAGTTGAAACATTTGATAGTGATTATTCTGGGTGCTGTCACTTTGTACACGATACTGTGTCACACATTCACTCATTTGGATCCCTCTTTAACACCTTCATCTTTAAATCTATACACACCCTATAAAAATAGTGATCAATTGATACAAAGTTTAAAATCTGTTGTTCGTGTCCAAAATGGTGAGTGTAGAATGTATACTGTTGATTTTTCAATTTTTATATTCTTTTCTTCTTTTCCAGACTCTCAAGGATTCGGTTACGTGAAAAATTTCGACGATTTAAAACTAAGAAATGAAGGATATTCAAAATACGGTTTCAATGCTCTAGCTAGTCGCAATATTGGCAATTTTCGTGAAATTCCTGATACTCGGCATAAGTTGTATGGTTAATTTTACTCTGGACGTTTTGTGGCGAGTAGAAAGAAAACAAATTACAAAATTAATTATTGATCAATTTTTTTAACCCAGATGTAACTCCCTTACTTATCCGGATAATCTTCCAACCGCCAGCGTCATTATTTGTTTTTACAACGAACATTATGATACTCTGCTTCGAACAATTCATACTATTTTAAGAAGAACACCGGATCGTTTATTGAAAGAGATTATTTTAGTGGATGATTTCAGCGATATAGGTATCAATTTTTCAACATATTCTGAATTTCACTTTAATGCTCTTTACTAATAAATCTATTGGTTTCAGAACAACTGCACGAAAATGTACGTGATTACTTATCATCGACAAAAGAAGTGTCTGCGAAGGTCCATTTACATAAAACTGCTCGTAGAGAGGGTCTGATTCGAGCTCGTATTTTTGGAGCCAACTTGGCTACAGGCGACGTATGATAATTATTATTAATTTAGAAAAATCCATAGTAAAATTAGAATAAATGCATAATTTTAGTATGTATTTACAGGTCTTAATATTTTTCGACAGTCATGTGGAAGTGAATGAAAAATGGATAGAACCTTTACTATCGAGAATTTCGGAAAATCCTCACGTCAACGTGGTAACGCCCATTATTGATATTATAAATCCTGATACTTTGGAATATTCTTCATCGCCTTTAGTACGCGGAGGATTCAATTGGGGTCTTCACTTTTTATGGGAAAGCCTTCCCAAGGGAGTGCTGCAAAAGAGTGAAGATTTCGTCAAGCCAATAAAGTGAGGATAAACCTAAATCGCATTTGAGTATTCTTGCCGTTTAAATAACCTTTAAAATTATTTTTGTAGATCTCCTACAATGGCTGGTGGATTATTCGCTATGAATAGAGAATATTTTAACAATTTGGGGCAATATGATTCTCAAATGGATATTTGGGGTGGTGAAAATTTGGAAATATCATTTCGGGTAATTAGATAATTTTATTAAAATCGACTAAAAATTCCTCCCTGCTATGAATTTCAATCTATTAAGTTTTTTTCGTCAAGGTTTGGATGTGTGGTGGAAATCTAGAAATCATACCATGCTCGAGAGTTGGACATATATTTAGGAAACAGCGGCCTTACACGGATCCTCATGGTGAAGATTCCATGACTAAAAATTCGCTACGATTGGCTCAAGTGTGGTTGGATCAATATAAGGTTGTACATTCGTTCAATTTATAAGGCGGTGCGCAATACGTATTTTTATTGGTAAAAATCAACTTTTACGTCGTAGGAGCACTATTTTGCGGCTGTTCCTCAAAGTAAATCCATGAATTACGGCGACGTCTCGGAGCGGGTTGAGTTGAGAAAAAAAATGAATTGTAAATCATTTGACTGGTATTTGAATAACGTTTATCCAGAGTTGATACTTCCGAACGATGATGCAAATAAATTAAAAGAAAAGTCAAAATACTATGATAAACCGCATTATCAACGTTGGGATGAAAGAAAGCGAAATTATGTCAATAGCTTTATGGTTGGTAAAGTAAAAACATTGTCTTTATTTTTCATTCGTAAACTTACGTTTCAATTTTTCTAGATAAGACTGGCAAATACAAACCTTTGTGTTACTTCTGAAAAAGATATCAAGACAAAAGGGTCATTTATAATATTGAGGCCTTGTCTAAGAGCCAAAAATCAAGTAATTTTCACCCTACGCGGCCAGTCTTCATCAGTTTGAATCATAATTAAACTTCATTTCATTTAAATTTTCAGGTGTGGTACGAGACTGATCTCAAGGAACTTATTTTAGCTCAGTTATTATGCTTAGACACCGGAACCGCCGGTGAAAAACCTAAATTATCCAAATGTCACGAATTAGGAGGCACTCAACAGTGGGAATACGCCAGCAAGGTATTTATTCTTCAATTTTAAATAATGAGATGAAGCTGTAATTAGATTGTTTAATGGATTGTTAATGTATATTTAGAAAGATACAGCTGTTTATAACCGAGCTGGAGGAACTTGTCTAGGAGCTTCTTCTGATGAAGCGAATTCTTACGTGGTGATGAAACTATGCAGCAGTACTGAAAATGTCAAATGGTTTCTCGTATGAAACTGTTCAGATTGTGATCATTATGTATTTGTTGTGTTTTAGGTATTTTTGAATAGAATTTTCTATTGTATCGATTTTTTTACACCTTTTTTGTGTACCGAATCAGCTTTGAATTCGATTTGTTTTGCTCTTAGATGAAAATTATTGTCAAGGGCTAAAATATCAAAATCGTTTTGTACAATAGTAGTTCCTGCAATTCATCATGTAAGCAACTTATTTGCCAAGAATGCATATTTTCGCCATTGCATTAAGCGCTGTAAACAAGGTCAACACTGTTGGAACAGGATAAACAGTAAACAGAACATTCCTACGTGGTGATAAAAGTTGAGAAAAAAGTGAATTTTTCTTTCGAATTTACTAAATTTATTTTGAGTTGAACATTCGCTTGGTATTTCTAATAGTTCCTCATACATGTGACAACTCGTGCAACATTATTTTCCGCATGTAAGTTCATCTATTCATAGATTTTTGATATGCTTTCCCATGGCCTGATTATCGAACGCAATAAATGAGATGAACACTGGTGTTTCTTTGCTTTCAGAAAATGAACAAGTTCGTAAACAGGTTGTTTTTGAAAACACGCTAACATGTCTAATCCTCTAAACAAACCAACGCAAATAACTCCGAATCTTGATAACGTGTTGAAAGTTGGTCCTCTTGCAACCGGACCTCCTCGATATCGACCGCCTCCTCAACCGCAACCATCCAAACCACCTCAAAACTATTTGGTGATTCATAATGAAAACCAAGGGTCCACTGTGAACGCCAATCATTTCAATCATTTCCAAGCTATCAATGAAGTGAACAGGTAACTAAGGTTTAAATAATAAATTTCACTTCGCGTAGCATCCGCATTCAACAAGTGTTCCTTGTCCTTTAGGTATCCACCTTCGGAGAAACCATACACTACAACCAGTCCTGATTTACCGCACTTTCAATCACCACCTGGAGCACCGATCCAACCACCGAATAACGTTCATAATCAAGATATGTTGAAATTCGTTAGAAAATCCGAACTCGATAATGCTCGATACTTGAACGAACAAGTAAAAAAAGTGGTCTTAAAATTAGGTATATCATCTTGGCAATTTTTTAAAATTCGAAATTCCTTTCCAGTTACGCAGAATGGCAACTGAAATTCGTAACCTGAAAGAGGTCAACCAGCGGTTAAACGACGACAATCAGGAATTACGAGATTTATGCTGTTTTTTGGACGACGATCGTCAAAAAGGTCGAAAATTGGCTCGAGAATGGCAGCGTTTCGGTCGATATACCGCATCTGTTATGAGACAAGAAGTGTCCGCGTATCAAAACAAACTCAAAGAGTTGGATAGCAGGCAGCATGAATTGATCAAGGATAATCTGGAACTGAAGGTATTTTGAAACCATTTTTAGTACTAGCGGGTGATTGGAGGTTAATAATTCGATTATGATTTTTTTTTTCCAGGAACTTTGTCTGTATCTTGACGAAGAAAGGAGTGGCAATTGTAGATCTTGTGGAGCCGGTCTCCGAAGAGATGAAGGTGATGGAAGCAGTTCCGGTACCAATGTAGATGAATCTGGTAATGTACCGGCGGCTCCTAATCATTCTCAAGTATCTTCAGAAAATTGTCGTTCTTTCAGTGAAGAAGGTAAATAACTTGTACTTTTCATGTAGATCTGAGCTATTTACTGAATCTAACGTTATTTACTGTTATAGAATTAAATACCAGTAACTACATCCAACAGTTGGAATCCCGAATCAAGCTATTAGAAAATGAAAAACAACTGTTACTAACTAAAATCAAACTCGGTAATAATTCCGGTTCATTGAATTCCGTAGATAGACAATGGAAAGCGAACATGGTGCGTTGTGTAATAACATACCCTTCATTGTTTCGAGAAATAATAAACTTTAAAAAAATCTCTTTTTAGGATTACAATTCCAGACCCGAAGCGGTTGTGCAAGCGTTGCAAGTTTTAGAAGTAAAAGAACAGCTAGAGAATACCGGTGGTGGAGATTCTGATATGAATTCTGATGAAATGGACGAAGGAGAAAAGGCTTTACTTAGAGAAATGTGTAATGTACGTAAGACATTATCTTCCTGATTAGTGATCGTAATTATTTTACTCACCAATGCATTCGTTCGTTTAGGTCGTTTGGAGGAAATTGGAAGAAGCATCACATGAAAATAGGAGATGATTTATTTTCATTCTGTATCAAACAAAGTTTCCGAGAAACATTCGAATATTTTCGAAAAACTATTTCATTTTGATTTTAAATCCGGAATCAAAACTTGCTGTTCCGTCCACCAATTTTATTTGATTTTTTACTTGTTTTCACTTGTTGATTTATTCTTAAATTATTTATTTAATTTGTTTTTAATTTTTTATCAACGTTAAATTGCTGGAAAAATAATTCGATGAGCATTATTATTACACGCATTTACTGGTACAGAGCCTGGTATTCAATTTCCGCATTGAAAAAATCGGATTAATCTGTTATCCGCATTGTATTGTATATTTTTTTGTTTCCATTTCAAGACATTTTAACTGTTTAATTTAACACATTGCCATTTAATTTTAAATTTTCATGTACAGACGTATTCGTTTTTACTTTTTATTTTTAATTAAATTTTTAGCGCTGTGCGCGTACCACGTACATTATAATTTAAGAAAGTTCAACTTGCCTTCATCTTGCATTTATTCCTAATTTATTCACTTTGAATTTTTTATTTCTTCGAGTTCAGTACACAATACCACGTAAAAGTTGTGTAGTTTGTGATTTTACAATCTCTGTGATGATTCTTACATGAGCTCCCCTGTTATTAATTCATTCCAAATTGTGAGTGTGTCTTTGTACTTTTTTTTATGTTTGTTTTTCAATTGTAATGTTTGTTTCTTTTTTTAATGAAATGAAAAAAAAATCAACAAAATATATTTTACATTAGAACACTTTTTTTGTTTTTAATTTGAATTGGAAGGAATGGCATTCAAAATAAAAATATAAATAGTCGATACTTGAAAGAATTAAATTCACAATGAATACTAATATAAAATTAAAATAAGAGTAGATCAAGGGCAGGTCCGGGACACCAGGACAATTCGTTGAAATATAGCCTAAATTATTACTAAAATTAATACTCCAAAATTTTCATAAGTTTCTGAGCAGAAATATCCTTCATTTATCCACTAAAAAACACTAATTTTCATAAAAACATTCGAATCATTTCACGAATTCTTCATTCATTGTTGGATTCGAATCACTGATACGAATCCAGTTCTAGAAAGTGGATTCGGGATTCGAATCATTTTTTTCGAATCCAACTGGATTCGAAGGACTTCGAGTATTAATATAATATGATTGGAGTGGTCAACTGGATTCGAAGGACTTTGAGTATAAATACAAGTGGGGTTGGGAACCCCGCAATAGGCGTTTTGTATATCGGAAAATCTGAAACAAACAATTATGGTTTTCATTTTTCGAGTATTTTCAATCTTGAAAACTGAAAATGAGGTAAAGGTAAATTTAATTATAAAATTTAAAAGAGATTCGAACTTCGAAGTACATACAAAATGTGAAATCCTGTTCAGAATCGTCCCATTTCTGTTTCCCTTCCGGGCTCTTCCCTCTCGCAATAAAAATTGCTAACATTTTGATGATTTCATAAAGTAATAATTTTTATTATATTACATATCACTATCAGGAATGATATGATCAGGGTTGGAAACCTTTATTTTCGTTATTACCCTGATTGTTACTCCCTGAAGCGAACGAAATCAACAAATTGAACCATCTTAACCATGGTTCAAGAAATATTATAAAATTAAAGTTTTTAGGAAAATTTAGAAAACTTATGATGCACAATGGGAAAACAAGATCATATCCTCCCCCCAAAAAATGTGCTGGTAAAGAAATGTCGAAGTTTATATTGAAATTTTTGAGACCTCAAAATAATAAATTTTTTGAAAGTAGAATTCGGGGGGGAAAAATTTCGAAAAATAGAAATAAACAAATGATAATGAAACAGAGTTAAAAATCATATACTCAAGAGTCAAGATGCAATAAAAACAACCTGTTATAGGTGCTTTGTCACCCTTATTTCTAGAATTCAATTTATCTGTAATAATTACAAGTTCAGAATTGTTTCAGAAATTGGTTAAAAATGTTAAAATCTCAAGAAGTATCAAACTGTTAAAGAATCTCAAAACGGTAAAAATATTTGGTACCTATTTATTTTTTCCCAGCCCAGCTACAAATTTTGTTCATTTCTTTTGGGAACTAACTAAGTTGGTGGAGGCACCGAGGCAGTGCCCGCACTCTTCAGAAAAAATTCAATGTACCCAGGAAACTTGAAAAAAACAATCAAAAACAAAAAAACAAAAAAAATAGTTATTGTTCTTAAGCTCCGGCTCGCTATTGTAACTTAGTCCAGTAAATCTAAGGAATTATGGGTCACAGTATGGGAAAAATTCCCATCAAAGCGATTTTTGCTATAGTCGTCAGGAGTGACGTCTTGAACAACATACTAAAAGTCCCCTACGATAGG
>FIZT01054819.1:0-19387 GCA_900065295.1 Paracoccus marginatus
TCTGCATACTCTTTAGGTTCTTATCAATTTGGTCTACCCTACTCTACTCTACTCTTCACTGTACTCGGAGTTGCGAAAAGAACAAAGCTAGTATGTACGTAGTAGTTGTAGTAGTTGTAGTAGTGGTGGTACGTAGTAAAAGGGATATTCTTGGGATTTACTTGGGATTATTCGAATGCGGCTTCCCGAACTATTCGGATTATTCGAGTATTCGCCGATCCTTAATTTAGTGGACTTGAAATTTTTACTATGGTGTTAAACTAATAGTGCTAAAATGAAATGAAAGATGAATCAAAAAGAAACGTTCAACCCCGTGGAGCGAATAGGAATGGCCAAGTGATAACGAATGACACTGACAAAACCATTTCTAGTAATGATTATTACGCTGCAAATGTACCAATTCAATAGCGTTTTTTACCTTTAAATTGATCAATTCACTTTGATTTCATAATATAAAATCGTTATCTTCAAGTGCAGTTACCAATTACTGAAATTTGAAAGAGACAACAAATGCCTGCGAGTTTTTTTTTCCGACGGATAATGGGAAATGATAACAGTCTCCCGTCCGATTTGAAATTCGAAAATGTTATCAAAGTATCTGACTGTTGGACCCAAAAATCAGCCACACTGTGTAAAGGAGCAACCCGAATTTGTGTTTTTGAGCAGTGTCTTCTGAATGAAAATATAGAACTTTTGCAAAAATTGTCGAAAGTACGAACTTCATTCTGCGGTTTCATGTTACTTTTGTATACAAGTTTCATATTGATTGTATGTTGCAGAATTTGATGTTGCATAGGCATCCTTTTATTTTAAAGTACATTTCATCATGGAAAACGAGTAAAATGTTCTACGTAGGTACGGAGTATGCCGAACCACTTGCTCATGTAATATCAGACGTTCTACCAATGCAATTATGCGTCGGATTATTCAATATTTTAAAAGCCATCACATTTTTACAAGATCAGGTTATAATTTATTCATATACTTACGAAATGACTTTGTTTGACGTTTCAATTCATGATTTCTTTTCAGGCTCTCTCCGCTCATAATAACCTTAATAAAGATGCTATTTTTGTAACCAACGATGAGTGTTGGAAATTAGGGCAACTGGATCTGCTGAGCAGGTAATTTGAACTCGTCGTTGCACTGATTTTGTATTTTTTACTTTGCGCTTTTTCACCGTAATTGAATGTTTAGAAGAAACATCGAAAATGAAAAATCAAGTAGTAAAACTCCCGATTGTGAATCATTATTTACCGATCAACGGAGTTTCACCGCATTAGCAAATGAAATTTTAGAAGGCAAAACTAATGGTACCTGATTTAAAAATTTTTATTTTTACTTCTTGAATATTCATCGCTTCAATTCCAATGATTGAATGATTTGCAGATGACATTCCGTTCGTTGCTGAGTTTAGAGAATTATGTAAATTGTATATATCCGCAAAAAATCCGAATCCGCAGTTTTTGCAACAGTTATTCAAACATCCATTTTTTACGCACCAGTTCATCGCAATTTATTCTTTTTTAATCGAGCTGCCCTTGAAAACAGAATGTGAAAAATCAGAATTTTTCATGTACGTATCTAGATCTGGTTATAATTCTGTATTGAGCTTGTTTAGTTCAATTTTATTTTCCTTTTTTTAGCACCGTAACTGAAAAGCTCTCTTCTTTCCCAGAAGAACTAGTTGCCAGACAACTTGGAACTTTGCTCACGTCACGATTAGTTCTATTAAACGTTACTGCTCAAAACCACCTCTTACCAAAAATTTTTAAAGCCAGAGATGGTAAATATATCAATGGATAAATTTTTATTTGATAATTTTTCATCGATTCATTGGTTTTTTACTTTTTATAGACGTCAATCCTTCCGCGCTATTCAGTGAAACAACGCTAGAGAAATACATTATGCCAAAATTGTTGAACATATTTTCGCTACGCGATTCTCAAATAAGGTTGATTACGCTCAAACACTTCCCTTCGTTTTATAGATTTTTTTCCAAAGAGCAATTGCAAAATAAAATTTTGCCTGAAGTCAGTATAAATTAAGTAATATGTCGTGTTGAATCAATGTGTCATTAAGTTTTTAAAATGCTGGTTTTTTCAGTTACTTGTAGGTATTAAAGATACAAACGAGCAATTAGTAGCAGCTACTTTACACACTCTAGCAGATTTAGTTCCAATTCTAGGCGCTTCAACAGTTATCGGAAAGGGCTGCACAAAGTTATTTGCTGATGGAAGACCGTTGGTAAGTTCAGCGAAGGATTCAACTTGTTTTCTTGGTAATTAAATTGAACATTTTTATCAATAAAATATCATTTTGCAGATGAAAAACGATAAAAGTAATACAGAAGAATTTACTGAACGAACTATTCCATCTGAATCTTCATTCGTCACTGAAACCGAATGTAATTATTTAATTATTATGAAAAAATTGTCGCTAGTTTTTCTTCCATCAAGTTACCATTTATTCCTTTTCAGTTATATTTGCGGAAAGGCCATCGCCGGATGGCGGTGAAGATTCTACTGAATCATCGGCCAATGCTTCCATTGAAATTGAGTGTACCATCCCGACGAATGAATTAAATTCAAATGTAATTGAAAGTGCAGCTCCTTTAAAACTTACCA
This sequence comes from Paracoccus marginatus, assembly GCA_900065295.1. Classification (NCBI taxonomy): domain Eukaryota; kingdom Metazoa; phylum Arthropoda; class Insecta; order Hemiptera; family Pseudococcidae; genus Paracoccus; species Paracoccus marginatus. Next base: position 2,628 of record FIZT01054819.1, read on the forward strand.
GCAAAAAGCCACCTTCTCCTATTGACTTTATTATTGATGAACCGATAAAACCGGTGGGTATTGAACTTTCCAGTTTGTGAATTTCTTGCGAGAAAATTGATGATTTTTGTTTGTTTTTTTAAATTTGAACCAGAGTCCTCCAAAACCAGTGAAGAAGAAAACTCTATCTTTGAAATATACTTCTTCGTTAGTAACAACTGAAGACCTGAATACGCTAGACATCAAGTGTAGTAAATCGAAAAACGACGATACGGAGATACACATAGAAGAAATGTTCAAAGCTATGGAACCTGTGATATCGAAAACTGCTGTCGTTAAAGTGAACAGCGCTGAAAACGTGAATAAATTCGAAGTTGCGAATTTCAATTGCTCTGATGAAGGCTGGGACGACGATGCTAATAATTGGGGAGATATTGAAGAGCTTGCAGAAAATGAATAGGCATCGTTCCCAGTTCCTTCTACGGCTGTGTGTGTGTTTTTTTATGCAGAAATAAAAACTCCAAGCATCTGCTCTCGGTGATTGGTTGGAGATTTTGAATTTCATTTCCAAGTGCCTTACAGGTTTTATTGTATATTTATTGTTTTTTATCTTTGTAAAAATATAATTATGTCAAGTAATTCAACATACTTACAGAATTTTTATTTCCAAATTATTAACAGTACTAAAATGCAAATGAAAAAACAGCGGAATAACAAAGAAGACGTGTAGGTACTAAAAATGAGAAATTATTTCAAATAAAAAAATTCAAATAATATGAGAAGGCACTTTTATGTTGATCTTGGGAATGTAATTAGCCGCCATTATATTACTTAGTTTCTTGTTTATTTCACTCAAATTAGTTTTTACATTACGAATATCGGTGAGAGTCTGTTGCAGTTCTATTTGAGATCTTAGCGATTGCTGATTTATATTGTTCATTTCATTGTTGGTCGAATGTAACATCTGTTTCTTGAATGAAGTCAAGTTGTCATGCAACGATTTATTTCTTTCATCTGTATAAAAAATTTTCAATAATTGTTCACTGAATGGCTAAAACTAGTTAGGTATTGTTTAAATAGTTTTTAATGAGAAATGTGACAACTTACAAAGTTTTTTTATCGAACTTGTTTTATACTTTTTATCAATTTTTTGGTTAGAATTTTCACGATTAAGTGATCTTTGTTCTGAAAGAAATCAAATTTAGAAATAGATATTAGATAGAAATAAGAACTCAGAAGAATCAGATGATTAAATTTTATAGGTACCTTGAGCTTGAGCAGGGGAAGATCTGTTTCCTATATTATGAACTTCAATTTCTTCGTCTGATTCAACAGCTTCTCCTGCTATTGCCAAACCAGGTACAGATGAAATCGGTTTACCAGGACCTCCGATGATATTCAATATTTTCTGTTTGTGAAGAATAATGATTTAAACTTTAAGTAACAGGCGTTGTTTTAATCAACTATGAGTTGCTTTTGAAAACGTAAAAGAACCGGGTCAAATGATTTTGTAGGGTTACTTACATTTTTTTCGAAGATTTCTTCTTCGTCGGATTCTGGAGCTTCCCCCAAAATTAGCGTAGGAGTTGGATCGTCGATCATTTTCACTAAAATTACATGAAATGAGAATGGAACAAAACTCACCAGAGTTGAAAGAAGTTACTTCAAATTCATAACTTGTACTTGTAATCTTTGTACCAATTTCCAAAACATTGACTAAAATTGAAACAGTTGAGACACGTAATCGGCTGGTAATCGGAGTTGATAACATCAAATTTCAAGAAGGGGATTTCAATTCTTTGCAAACCCTGCGTCTTTTGCTTCTTCATCATCAATTCGATCAAATCATTCGTAAGTGAATGTAAACATCATGATGTGTGATAAAAAAAAATAAAAAAAACTTCCGCATACTTGCCGGTTCATGTTGCAGATTTTTCAACTTTCCTCAAGATTTGAAAAAGATAAAATTATTATTTGTTATTTAGTTCATTACGCCTCCAAGAACAAAAAGATGAGGAAGATCCTCTATCTCAGCGGTAAGCTGTACAAAATTTGTAGTACCTACCCCAAGTTAATTATCCATTACCCCAATATTCTAAGTTAACCCTACGCAAAAACTGCTTCCAGCAACTGACAGATTATGCAAAGAAGCTCACTTCAACCATGGATGGAAAATGGTTAGCAGATTGATTGCAATTTTACTGGAAGAACATTATAATTATCCTTCGTTGCTATTTAAGAAACGAACTACAAACTCAGCGTGACTGTGGTGCATTGCATCGCTGTGATTGTGAATATTATTTGTAACCTCAATCAATGAAGTCAGTCTTGAGAAAAGTTTTTCATACAGTCTTTTTTTTCAAAAATGCGTTGCTAAGCTACTTTTCTCGGCATTGAGATTGGCTCATTTGAAGTTTCTTACGTTTTCATTGGCCGATTGATTTGTTGTTGGTAAAAAACACCCTAGTGATAACGTTACTAGGTACCTTCTGATTTCAGATATTATGATGATGTAAGTCGACTTCGAAAAGTCTCCTGATTTGATTAGTTTTCATTCATTAGCTCTTGCAAAATAATTTTTTGAAGGATGTGGGAGGATCAAGAAATCAGATTTGATTTATCATTTTCGTAAGTAATTTTAAATGATATGATTTTCAATTACAAGCGTCTGCTATTTGTATCTATCTACTGACGTTTATGTGTAGACAAATGGAAATGCGAAAAGGAGAACAAGTCATTGACCGGTTAGATTTCATAGAAGATACCAAAGGTAACGGCGGAGATAAAGGAAGGCTAGTAATAACCAATTTAAGGATGATATGGCATTCTTTACTCATCGCTCGAATTAGTTTGTGTGAGTAATTAATTCTCGGTTCTATACATCCAGAATTTTATTTTTTTAAATGTTATTTCAACATTGTTTGCAGCAATTGGATACAATTGCGTACAAAATATTTCGACTAAAGTTGTAAACTCTGTAAGTTGATAGTTTCAATGAAACCTACTTCTTCGCTTCGACGCAGTAATATATTGCACTTTAAATTGCATGTAATATTATGCTAATTTAGTGTACTTAGTATTTTGGCAGATTTCATTATCTATTTACTAAATATTTTTCTAGTGTCTTCAAGGTTAATTTTTTGTTTCAGCGTTTGAAAGGAGTGACAGAAGCGTTGCATATTTTGACGAAGCACAACGGATGTCGATACGAATTTATTTTTACAAATTTGATTCCTGGAAATTCAAGACATTTTACTTCTGTTATGGGAGTTCATAAGTAGGTGGCGTGTTCTATCTACTAACTTGAATAGGTAGAAAAATTTTCATGCAACAATTTTTAGAGCTTACTTATCGTCACGAATTTATCGGGAACTGAAATTAAGAGGAGCTGTTATACGTAATAAACAATTAAAAGTATTAGACAAAGAAAAACTATATTCCAATATAAGCGGTGTTTGGAACCTATCGAGTGATCAGGTTGGTTACTTTTCTTCGTCTTGGTGAAGCTGATGTATTGAATTCAAGCATCGATGCTTTTTTTTATTTTTTAGGGTAATCTGGGTTCATTTGTCGTGACTAACGTTCGTTTAGTTTGGTTTGCTGATATGAATGAAACCTTTAACGTATCATTACCATATATACAAATGGCCTCAGTAAGCACGTTTGTCCAAATACCAACGAACCTACGTAGATACTTTTTTGAAACTGAAATCTCAACGTTGGTATTTTGTAATTTTTAGATTCGTATACGAGAGTCTCGTTTCGGACTAGCGTTAGTTATCGAAAGTTCATTAGGAAGTGGCGGCTATGTACTCGGATTTCGTATAGATCCTGCGGAAAAACTATACAAAGTAACCGAAGAATTACAAACCCTCTACAAAGTTCATTCGGAACATCCGGAATTCGGGGTTTATTACTCAGTCACGACAGTTGTAAGAGCTGCTGTCTACGCATAAATTAGTTGTCTTTCAAATATACTTACATACGAAACGTTTTTACTTCGGTATTCTTATTGCAGCCTCTTTTGCCTGAGCAACCACCTCTCGTGCAAGAAGAAATTACAGAATTTGATGAAAACTTGAACGATATGTCCAGTGCATTGGTATCTTACAGTTTGGATCAACAACAAGAAAATATCAACCAACCTGTGTACTGTTCCGAATTAGGATTGGCTGTCGAAAGATTAAAAGAAGGTTATACGGTGAAGCAGTTGTGGGAGGTAATTCCTACATCCGCGACAGATCAAACTGGATAAATTATTCATAAACATATTTGTTTTGATTGTGATGCAAAATACTGATGAATAATAGTTCTCATGATGCATTTTCATTATACTTACCTATTCATTTCCTTTGTCCATCCCACTTCGCTGCGTGTACCTATACGTACGTACAAGTTACAATAAATATTATTTCGAAAAAAAATCATCCATGTACATATCGATCGTTGTAACTTGCAACTCATTAATTAGACTCATGAATGCAAATAAATTATTTGTCATTGGTTTTCGTCAGCGGCATAGAATTTTTTTCCGTTGCTACTCTCATTAAGTATCTAGTATCACATGTGTTATGCAGGGAAACACTTAGACGTATTGTTTCAATTTATTTTCGTCGTACAACTCTATACTCAATACAATTTAAACAAGTGTGTGACATCAATACATGCGCGAATGAATCGTGTCATTAAAGTACTCGCAGTACTTGAAGTGTGTAGAAAATTTTCAATTTAAAACACTAAATTTTGAAAGTTTTTCAATAATTTATTTCCATTATCATGGATAATTGCGACGAAGAAAATATTTTAGATCAACAAGTAAGTAAAATGATTTCATTTTAGAAAATTATTTCACGTGAAGGAGGTATTTATTGGGTCATAAAATTTTTAAAATTCTCGATAAAATCGATAATTCAAGTAAAGATTTCAACTCTTTTACTTGTTTTTTCTTACAGTCAAAAAGTCACCAGAAATCACGTTATATTACACCCCACTCAGGTAAGAAATTGTTATTACATAATTTTTGCCAATCCTTTAGTGTACCATACGTAAATCATTAAATACAGATCCAAGTACTTTTAATAAGAATTGAATATACTTAAACTCAAAACAAGTTTGCCCGTTTGCCATACCCATTATATGCAAAATTTTGCATTCAAATCAGCTGGTAGTTTTTGAAAAATGCAAACATTTTGCCAATTATTGCACTCTATTAGTTGGAGCCTACGCATTTTCATTATTGCCAAAAAATAGAAACATCTGGGCATTATTCAAGAATTATATCTACACTTTACCCTTGTAAGTAGGTATATCTATGACACGAATGAAATTGAAAAAGAAAATTTCATTACGTTAATAAAGTTGCCTATCACGATAAGGGCTATACTTTTTCGGTGGTCATTCTACATTTTCTACTCATTGTTCTTTTGAAAATCACCTACCTACCAGTCTGATTCACATTTCGATCAATCTCGTATTCAAGTAAGTCAAATAACTGATTTTTTGCGTTGAAATCACTTTTGCACTATTTTTATGTCGATTTTTTTTTTCTCGTAAGATATTACAATTAATTTTCTAGTAAGTAGGTTTTACACCTTTAACGAACACGTTACAATGATAAGATAAGGAACACATTGCTTACCTATTTTAAAAAACTGAAACATTTTAACGATGCTAATGGGCGGTTTATGTCCCACATAGGTACCTAAAGTTAGTTCTTTTCAGAAAATTATATAGCCATGTCTATGTTTTCAGTGGTAATCAAGATACAATGCTTTCTTTCGCGAATTTTTAGGGTTCGTAAGTATTTTTTTCACGTTATTAAAGCTTTGTTTCCTAATAGGAATTGACTTGTACCTATTGGCTTGACGGAATTCGCGTTAAATATTTTGTACCGTTTTGTAGGTGAATAGAAGACAAGTCTTGAGCAAAGTTTTAATCATTTTTGTGTTTCTGATTCTTCTGAGTTTGCTGTTTGCCGTAGCTTACATTTATTGCACAGGTGAGTGCTACCCTATGCTTACCTAGCTATTTTAGTTTTCATCAAGTACCTACGATATTTTTAATTGGCTTCAATAACTGTGAAAATTTCTTTTTGAAAGCTTAGACAGAGGTTGTTTTTTTTTCTTCAAAATTTTATGAAGTTGCTCCTTCAATGCTTGGTAAAATAAGGATAAGGTACCTATAAGTAGGTACAATAAGTACCTGCAGAAATAGTGAACTTGAATAAATTTAATTTTATCTCATACAGTCATACTTAATGATTATTGCAAGTGAGGTTTCAAAAAAGTACCCTAGTTGTTCCATCAGTAGGTATAACGAGTTAAGTAGTTTTCATGCATTTAAGTATTGATGCGCTATTGACATCCACATAACCTACCTACCTGCACGCATATTCGTCGATCATTTGTTAAATATCCTGTAGTCGAGCTCGGTAGTAAGTAAATTGATTTACACAATCGAGCTCAAATTCGTTCATTTGCAAATACCCAAAGATAAACAATACCTGATGCGGGTGTATTGACCTATTAATCACTCGCGGATAACTTTCATGGGTTATTATAACTATCTCTTTAGGTACCTATATTGTGAATAGCGAATACCTGAAGTATCAAATTATAACAATTGCTAAGCGTATAATATGTATCAGTTTGCTATTCATTACACGCTTTATCATACAAGCTACACGCTACACTTGATAGATACTTATACTTATGTAGGTACTTTACTTAAACGCATAGGTACTTTGAATATACCTCTTTATTATTTGTCCATTGTGTACTGGAACAGTAGAACACGCGTCAAAGTATTTTCAAAATAATTTTTTTTATTATTATTTTGTAGGAGACATGGAAGTCAATGGCTGGGAGAGAAATAAAATTCGAAAAGCTGCGTTATACGTTCACCCAGACAACGACACTGCACTTACCCATGCTGACGCAAGCATTTGTTCGACTAAACAACCTCTTGTGATAATTATGGTTTGTTCAGATACAAAAAATAATAGCTTGCGTAAAGCTATTCGCGAAACTTGGGCCAGTGATGCCGAAAAGTTCAACATGAAGGTTTTATTTTTAGTAGGTATCAGCGAAGATGAAGATATTAACGTGAGTACCTAATACCTACCTACCTGGTGGTAGCTTTCCAGTTTCCATTCACCTAAATGATTCATTAAAATCTTAATTAGAATTTGGTACTGGCTTTGTATTACAGATGGAAACGTTAAAAGAGAGTATTCAGTATAAAGATATCATTACCGAAAACGTGATCGATACTTACAACAATCTAACGATCAAATCGATCTTCATGTTGAAATGGGTGAAGGAAAATTGTATGCAGGCCCGTTTCTTGATGAAAGTAGACGATGATACGTACGTCAACATCAAAAATTTATTTCAGTTTGCTTCAGTAGTCGGCGAAGAAGAGTTAGAAACTTTCCTCATCGGCAACGTTCAAAAAAATGCTAATCCTGAAAGATTTCATTTCTCGAAATGGTACGTTGTCAAATGTGATACCTATTTCTGATATTATTTCAATGGAACCATAGAACTTACGAACAACGTAGCAACTTACTTATTTAACTTAATTTCCATTATCTGTATAGGTATATGCCTATGTATATGTACCCTGATAAAGAATATCCGAGATATATTCACGGTGTAGCTTACCTAATGTCTACGAACGTGGCTGAAAAACTGTACAACCAAAGTTTACAAAATGAATTCATTCATTTAGAAGATGTTTATATCACAGGTAAAATCAGATACCTAATGCCAATCGAATTTATGATGATCGTTCATTAGTGACAGTATTATAGGTACCTACCTTGCAAAACAATCGAAATTTGTTTACAGGAATTTGTGCCCAACAAATTAACATCAGACCTAAAGATAATCCGCTATTTCACTTTTGCTACGATCCTGTTCCTGTAGTGCAGTGTGGATCTGCACGATCGCGGTTAGTCGTGCTCAGTCATCATACCAACGTTTACTACATGTACAAATTTCATGATCAATTGCGTGAATGTTGAAATGATCTTCATACCAAGTGTTTTTGTTTTAAAGTGTGATACCTATGTTAAGTGTGATCGTCATTAAGTATATGTATAATGTATCCATTTTATATCTGCGAGGTTGCTGCAGCGTTCACTCAAGTTTTGACTTCATTTCTTATAAATTAGTTTTTTATTTCGATTTATGTTCCAAAATGTATATCTGTTTTTAGCTCACTTGTTTTTGTTATTTTATTTATGTGTCATGTGTCTTTGTCAGTAATATACATACCAATTCTGAAGAAATCGTTCATTTTATTGATTTTTTGATGTGGTTTAGTAACAAATGTGTTTTAAATTTAATTCTAGGGAATTTTTCTTTGTTGCAAAGTACATCCCTTTAAAATATAAAATTACCAAAGTTACTAGATTTTTTTGTATAATCACCATTTTCTGTTTCAACGGAAATCGGCGAAATCAATTCCACTGCGGTTGATTATATTGCCTATTTACTGTTTCATCAGGCGAATAGGGGCTTCCCTAATTTGATTTTCAAAACTTATCACTTCGCCTATCACAAAAGAAGATTCCTATTTGGTATGTAACTACCGTTAATAAATAAGCATAACTTATCAATCAATAAAGAAACGATAAGATTTTCTTCATATAATGCATGTATCTTATTCAAACAGTTTGTGCAAGGTGTTTGTAGTTAGAGTTACTCACTTGAACTCAGATACTCATACTCGCATTTCGAAAATGAATTCATTGAATTCGTTCATTAAAATCAGAAAATGAATTTGAAGATATTTCGTATCAATAGAAGAATACTCGCAGTTGGTAAAATTTTATTCCCTGTTTTTTGTTTCTCGGTAATTTTCTATTTTGATGTTCCAATTTACCTCTTGTATAAAAGTAAGTTAAAAATTTAAAACTTGCAATTAAATATCTAAGTACCTATACCTATATAGGCTTATTTTCGAACTTTCTGGGCGTTTATTTCATTTTTATAGTTTCAATCGTTGTTCCCACTTTTCTGAACTCATAATACTTATTTTGGACTTTCTAGAAATTTTTCCATTGAAAGAGAATTTAAACGGTATAAAAGTCCTCAGCGAGCTCAAGCCCAGAGTGACTGCAAAATTTCATAGAATTCATCACAAACAGATCGACGACGAATACTCGTACCGTACTTTTAGGTCTCTGGAAGAGGAGAGATTACAACTGCAAGAATATCGTCGAAGTACGTCGAAAATTCATTCAATAATATTATTGAAATTTCAAAGTCCCGTACCTACGTAGGTAGGGATTCACTTATGTAAAATATCAAAATTACAGTTCTTGCGGAGCAGACTAGAAAAAAAAGACTGGAAGAATTGACTAAAAAATGGTTTAAAAAGGAGTACGAGGGAGTTTATTCTGATGATGATGAATTTGATAACGACGACAATGATGACGATGACGCCGATGATGATGATGACTACCGAGCAACAGATGAACAGTATAAAATCAATGACGAAGAAATAGTAGTAGATTCACGGATAATTGAATACCAACTCAAAGGAGAAAAAATACCTTCAGCTCTTTTTTCACCTGGATTGCTAAAATTGAGTCGCCTATACTCGTTGTTTTATTACTTAGAAGGTTTAATTCTCTCGCATCAATGAACCGCCAATTCGTGCTTGAACGGTACCTAGCCTGCTAGTCTCAATTCAATTACATACCTACTCTTCATTACAGGTGAAGAGGACCCGGTGGGATGGCCAAGATACGTAAGTCGCAAGACCATCGATTATATAAACCGATACGATGATACGTCATTTGCACATTTCCCAAAAGATATCTGCGTTGTAAGAAAACCACTGGTGGTGATAATCGTTTGTTCCCGTCCGCGAAATATTTTCCTTCGTCAGAGCATACGTTTAACTTGGGCACGATCGGCAGATCAGTACAATTTCACAGTTTTATTTTTAATGGGTTACCCTCCAGATCCACGAATGGATGTAATTTGATATTCGTGTAGTTTTTAGATATAGGTAGCCTATCCATTTTTTAATGTATTCTTCTGTGTGTGTGTGTGTTTTTTTTCCAGAGGAAACTATTGGAAGAAAGTAATTTACGGCGGGATATAATTCTTGAACAATTTGATGACGTTTATAACAATTTAACTTTGAAAAGTATATTCATGTTGAAATGGGTGCAGATGTATTGTGCCAAAGTTCCATTCGTATTGAAAGTAGATGACGATGCGTATCTGAATTTAGAAAATTTATACAAATACGTGATACAAGTTGGGAAAAATGATACAAGCAAACTTTTAGTTGGAAAAGTTGAACCGAATGCGAAACCGTATCGCGACGTAACTCATAAGTGGCAAGTTTAATTTTCGAAACTATCGAAATTCAAATTCGAAGAAATAAGAATTTATAATGTTGCAGGTATATGCCGTATTATTTATACAAGCAGGAAGTTTTTCCAAATTATACCCACGGTGTAGCGTATCTTATGTCCAAGCAAGTAGCTTCATCGTTGTACGAATATACATTGAAGACAGAATTCATTCACTTAGAAGATGTATTTCTTACCGGTAAAGGGGGATAAATGAGATGGGTACTGTGAAGTTACGAAGTTTCATAATAATATAGGTACCGATGCAATTTTTCATTTCAGGCATATGTGCCCAAAAGCTCAATATTACACCAGTCGATCAGGAGGAATTTCGTTTCAAGCCTAATGCTGATATCAACTGCGGGGACAAACTTTTTCCAAAATTAGCCATTGTAGCTCATCACGTTAAAGTTCTCGATATGTACAGAATTCATTACAGGGCCTTGAATTGCTCGATAATATCATTATACTGATTTTTATACTTTTGTAGTTGAATTTTAATAGAAAAGAGAAGTGTCACGAACAAATTACATGAAAAAACTGTATAAATTGTATTTTTATAAAAACGATTTTTTTTTTCTTCTAACGATACTTGCATTTAGGTATTTTTTAATCTGAAAACTTGATGTGTTTAACCATGGCAGCTTCGACTTTTTTTATCAGTTTGGTTTTACCTCTAGTTTTGCAGCGGATTTTTTCGTCTATTTTCTTTTTTCTATCGAATTTAATTTTTTCCCAATACTGTAGTTCTTCATCTCCTAAAAAATAAAAATGCACGGTTGAAATTATAGTTGCGCATAATATTGGTAAAGTCCTGAAGAATGATGCTTATTGTATGTTAAGTACCCTTTAGGATTCCCATATTTGGCCATTTATTTAAAGCAATGACTTGATTAGCTACTTCATTACTAGTACACCGAAAATAGGCTTCTAAATTGTCTTCTGCTACATCAATGTATTCGACATTCGCGTAACGTTTTACTTCAGTCTGAAAACAATCAACAAGTTCAGCGGTCGAAGAAAAATTACCTAATTGAATTAGAAAAAAACGTTTCATACTTTGAAATTTTTGACATTTGTTACTGGCTGATCAAGCTTTAATTTTATAATAACGCCAGGAGTAAATTTGACTCTTGCCTCCTCTAAGTCCAATGGAGTTTCTTCTTTCTTTATTTCAACTTCCTCCTGCTCTTCTTCTTGTTCGCGATTCAAACGTGCTTTTCTTAATTGTTCTTTTAATTCGTGCATTTTCTTTCTTTGTTCTTCTAAATATCGATTTCGAAGTTTTTTCCAATCTTGCCTATCAAATATTGAGTAAGTGAAATGAAAGGCTTTAGAAATTAAATGCAATATGAGGGAAACTTACTTTGATAAAATTTGCATTCCGTAAGTTTGCACATGTTCATTTTTTTTATTCTTTTTTCGTTTTCTTTTACGGGAGTGTTTTTCTTCGGCGTAGTTTTCGGAATCAGCTTCTGAAAAGAAAAACATTCACTATACTACATCGTATCTACAGTAATTGAACGATAATACATTAGAGAACTTAGATTCAGTCCATTACCTTCATTTTTACATACTTCACCATCTTCAGTTTCGTTATCATTTTCTTTGCCCGAATCGTCTTTTTTAATATTTACTTCTTCTGTTGGTGGCTCCGAGGTTTCTTCAGGGTCTTCTGTTTTCTCTGTTTTGCGTTTCTTTTTTTGTGGTTCTTCCGAATCAGGTTCTTCTTTGACAGCTGCTTCATGTTTGATAGGAATGACTTTAATTTCGTCTATGCTGGTTTTATTATGCTCGATTACGACGACATCCTTTTCTCCTTCGAATGTTTTTACACTGCATAGGTCGCTAGGGGTGATATTACACGACAGACAGGAGTTTGCTGATTGGAAAGCCTAAGGTAGAAAAAAAAATTCAAGTAGTTTGATAAGAAAAAATGAATGAAATGAGCAAAACCACAATCTTACTCTCAGAGCATTATTAGCACATTCTGGAGAAACATACTGCACAAATGCGAATCCTTTGATTTTATTACTTTGTTTGTATCTAGGAACAGAAACGTAAACGATATCACCGTAAGTTTTGAACACGGACCTCAACCAGTCATGATCTGTTTCTGGAGGTAAGTCTTCCTGAAATCGTTTAAATCAGTATTATGATAGATATTCAGAAATTAATTATCATAATTATTAGGTTACTAACCACATAAATAGTACATTCGTCAGCATTGGTGATAGGTTTCACAGGAACGGTGCGATAGATTTTAGTACCATCGTCGGTTACTGATAAGATTTCAGATGTCTTCAAAGCTTTGACGATATCTTTCGGATTACACGTTAATTTCTTTATCTTATTGCAGTTTAGAATTACATCTATATCGATGTCTGTAAAATATATTAGTATTAGTTTATACGTAGAGTACTTTCAAGTAATATTCAACTTACATGGACTCTCTTGGAGCAGACTATTGAAAAATCTATCCTTGGATAAATTCACATCACCTAGGTAGAATTCTATCTGTTGTCTTATATCATTGTAGTACCTCTTCTTCCGGGGGCGATCTCCTTTCTTATCCATTGCAAAAAAAATGATTTTAAATCAATTTTCAATATTAATTTCTAACAGAAAATAAAATTCAAGAAAAAGCGGTTTTCGTTTTCATTTTTCATTCAACCAGACTGATAAGAAAATAATTATTAGCTGTGTTCTTTTCGCAGCTCCGAGCAGACTCGGAGTAAGTTATTTTACACGGTGCAATACATCTGACTAACATTTAACCAATCAGGTTGTTTGTTTTAGTTGAATAGTGTAGACCTGACGTACTCGGAGTAACTCGGAGTTGCGAATAGAACACAGCTATTGTATGTTGCGCGGTTGTTCACTGCTCCGAGCCCAGCTCAGATCTTCTTGAAGTTTTCATTGAAGAAAAAATGTCATTTTCGATTCAAAGCTGATTTTATTACTTCAATAAAAGAATGAAAATGAATTAGGTACATTATTTTAGATTACTTCACTCTTTATTCGAAATTTTCACCTTTCACCTGATGAAAAAAATTAACAAAATATACTTACTCACACTCTACTTGTTAGGAGATAGCGCTCCAACGATCATCAATACAAAGCAGTATTTACCAAAAAGTTTCAGGCCATTTCATAACTTCCCTGTAGCTTTTCATCCCCTCTCAAAGTTCATAAACTGGATCTCAAACCATAAACAAAATTTTTCAGGTTCAATCTGAATTTAATGTCAATTGTGTGTCAATTGTAAATCGTGTTGTAGGTGTAAGATCTGCGTTCGGAGTATTACATTTTGTTGATTTTTTTTGGAGTCATTTGTATGCTTATAATTTTTTCTAAATGTTCCTGTTGTTATAAAACGTTAAAATGAAGTATAGCGGTGTAATTTTTTTCGTTGCTGTTACATTTGTGGTGTTTTCAGCAGAGGCCAGATCCAAAAGAAAATTCGACAGTGACTTTGTTTTCGCTGAAGACGTAAGTTTTTAAACCTTTATGCATTTTAATTTCGTTTTTAAAAAATCTTACCATTTTCGACTGTTCATGGAAGTTTTATCTTCAATTTTTATATTTTTATAACTGACCATCGTAAAGATGTATCTACTTTGTGGTCACGTTCTTCTTGAATCTACGAATTAATGTTATTACATTACTGTCAGTCGCATTGGTCGTAATTTTCATCTATCCAATTGATGAATTTAGCGTATTATTTTACAGCAATGGTCCATTTTTTACTGTATCAGTAGAACACAGAAGGTCCCAGTTTAGTTTTTGTAATGATTATTAGCTAATTCAGTAAGACGACAAAATGTGCATCTCGAACGTAATTTTGATAACTAGGAGTGCGAAATACGATGCAGTTGGACAGAAACATTTTTCATAGTATGACGTGACGTTTGCTGAGCGATCTATTTGAATAATTTCAGAGAATTTTTCTCGTTGAGGTCATTCAAAAATATTAGTTTATTTCCTGACATAATAGTTTGTTTTTGCTACTTTTAATGTTACATTATTTCAGTGAGAACCGGTTTCTATTTTGAAAAATTGTAATAAATGGTTTATATCACGACTATGAAGATACGAGACTACCTATAGATATTAAATTGATCAGTTGCGAGCATTTTTTCTTCACGTTTCGTTGGTAGTATTGGTAAACTTTGACGTCATTATATTTATAATGAAATTCGACGATATGATCAGATACTGATTTAGAAAATGAAAATTCAAGTAAAACTGGTATAATTTCTCCCCTACTAATTATTTCTACTTGACGAGCTGCCGAACGATGAAAAAAAAATGAGAAAGAAATGGCATTTAATCAATTCTTGTAAATTTAACGTCGCATCTCTTTATTACTTATTTTATTCAAACTAGCTTCGAGTTTTCTCGAAAAACAATCACGTCACGTTTAATCACCAAAGAATTCGTCGCGTTGCAAATTTCAGATACCTAATTTTGCATTCGTTAATTAGTTTCGCTTACAATCTACCGCGTATACTGAAAGATAACCTATTATTTTGCTTGGCGCGATGCGATGTGGCCAAAACGTCGTGCGGAATTATTTACATTGTTGCGAACCCTTTTTGCAAAAATTAGCATAACAATTTTTCTTATGTCGGTGATATTTTTCAGAAAATCTCACGATGAAAAAACCAAAACTTCTATTGCCTTGGAAAAAAAAATAAGACCGTTCGGCGCCTTGTTTCTAAGGCGACAGTTTCTGGGTAATCGATTTTCCCTTTTTTTTTTTCATCTTATCATTTTCGTACAATACGTTCTACGATATCGGTTGTTGCAAAAACACTAGCTCATTTTGGAATTGGGGTTGAAGATGGGGTTCAGTTTGGGGTTCTTAATTGGCGTAGCCAAACAGAACGAATCGATCTTTGGAAATTTTTCTGTACCTTTTTGAAAGACAGTCGATCAGTTGACGTAATTATCGTAACTCTAGCTGGTTTGATTAAAGTTTAAGTGGTTTCGAGTTCGTTGAATTTTACGAAATTCTGCTCAACTGTTTGGAAAGGTCTCCTTCTTCGCGAGAAATTTACCGAAGAAGAGAAAAATAATCGAGGAAATTGCGAGCTCCAGCAAAGCAGATTATTTTCTTTTAAACGCATTGTAGTTCGAAGAGGTAATTAAATTATTTTAGTTTGCGTTGAAGAAAAAATTAAATTCGCCGCAGGCTTGGAATAAGTGATAAAAAACTTATTCTCCGATTTAAGTTTTTCTCTCAGTTTTGAAGTTTGAGAAATGAAGATTTTACGCATCTGTTCGCTATACTTAGTTTGTTTTTATTCTAGCTGTGGGCTCGTTTTATATGTACCTACAAAATCCCATTAAATATTCACGAGTATAATTAGGCAGTGCCATTGAATTACCCGAACTTCTATTCAGATCTAATAACAATTAGTCGAGAATCGCTTCGAAAGAAATCAATTACCAGCATCGTAAATCATTCAGCTGTTGTGCATGATTAGAGGTACATATTGTGCAACGCCCATCGGAAGTGACGAATCTGATTTTTACCTGTTTGAAGTGCAAATTACACGCACGTTAGGTGTACCTACATTTACATTATAGAAAACCTCGCGAATCGCGACAGCAGCTACTTTAAACGCACTTACCGCCCGAGTGTAAATATCTATACGAATGTTTTTTAAACACGAGCTATAAGCATCGAGCTTAAGTGCGAAAACAAACACCATAAATGACGCCATGAAATATGAATGGAAATACTTACGCATGCACCTCAATCTGCGTATAGAGGTATATCGACGTACGTCTGATACCTTCTGTTCTGTTGAGTGAAATGTCCACAAGTACGCAGAGGGTAGCTATTCGATGAAATCTTTATGAGAAAATTAATCAAGTGAATAAAAGTGTAACCGTCAGGCTACCTAATACGTGTCTTGCGATGGTAAAAAGGTCATTTGGGAGTTTTATGAAATTCGATATTAAACGGGGTACCTTACGAGTACGAGATGACTTTGAAACAGTCCATCGTTTGCAATATTCAATTTAGGGAAACTTTCAACCAACAACGCGTTTTTAGCCAAATTTTTGAAAAAAATTGTGGCTATTGCGATAGTCTCGACTTTAAAAATTTTGGTCGGAAATCACTTTTCTTCACGTTTTGGGGTCCGTAGACACCGATTTTGGGGGTTTTAGCGATGTCAGAATATATATATATATATATATATATAAATATGATTTGGACAAATTGAAAATCATGTGCAAAAACAAAATACACATTATGATTTCAGAGGATACAGTCCTAGAAATTTTATTATTTTCCGATACGTATAGCTTGCTGGATTTGAAGACAAGAGCTATCGAGTACATTCAAACGCACGCAAACGAAGCGACGAAATCAACAAGTTGGGAATGGCCC
>FIZT01054852.1:0-15116 GCA_900065295.1 Paracoccus marginatus
TTGGAACACGATTTTATCACTAAGCGCGGTCTATGTTAATTCTAAATGGTCTAAGGGGTTGCTGAACAAACAAATGGTCTATCTTGTATTTTGAAGGGGAGCCGGATCAGTTGAGAATTTGTAAAACTTGAAAGTCGTTCGTCTTTTCAAAATTTCTTAAAAATTTCAAATTACGTATCATCTGATCTTGGTTGAAGGTGCAAATATTTTCAAGAGTAATATACTTATCTCGGTATCTACCTATGCATATTTTTTTTTTCAATTTTTAAACAAAATGTCAATATTGAATATATTCCATATACCGAGTTAGTATGTACTTACTTACCTATACTCTTGATTCATTTTACAGGCGGCACAAGGTGCTGTGAGACTCGAAGGAGACGTAATTACTGCCAATGGTTCAATATTAAGTATACCGATAGTGATAGAAACGAATTCATTGGATGAACCGAACAGTCAATCGGTTTGTACTTGTAACTGTTGCGGCGAAGTATTCCGAGGGCCAAGCTACAGCCCAGAAAGCTCAGTATATATGCCTCCTTCGCCTCCTCCTCCGGCAATACCGATGAGACCCATGAATAGGGCATTTTATATTTCGGGGACCAGACGACGTGCTTCCATATGACATATATCTTCCTCCCAACATCAATTTTATACTCACAAATCGAATGAATTATTACTAATTACGTAATATTCCAAATTAGGAATGGAAAATGATTCCCTTAATTGAAATACCAATTTCGTTTCGGTCATTCCTACGTATTTTTATCTCCAAGAGATACGAATCTAAAGTGATAATTAAGTAGAAGTAACAATACTTAATCAAAATCACAAGCTGAAATAAAGTGACGCACTACATTTGATTTTTTCTGCTTAAATTTTAAAATTTTTATGATATATTTTTACTTTTTTTTGTTTCGTTTTTCCTTTCATTTTTTTTCAAAAATTTTGCAATTTTAATAAATTATTGTTAATTTTTTTTAAAACTTTATTTATACTTCGTAAGGAATTTGTAAATATACGTATTATACTTATAGGGAGGAAAAAACTACCACATAGGTACACCGTGTACACTGTACACTGTACACACGTACATAATTATTATGTACTAACCGAGACTATTTAAAAATCTAGGTATCTACTATTTAATAATTTGATGCTCAACTTTTTTTTTTTTTTTTTTTTTAAATTTCAAACCGAAAAATAAAAGTTTAATTCAAAATAGATGCATATTATTCTCGTATACCAAATATAATATAGCTCACGCCAGTCTCTTCAATTTTGTATAGTTGTATTTGTATAATATTTTTTTTATGTTTTCTTATTCTTCTCGATTTCTTTTAACTTCATTTTCCTACAAATATTATTCTTTATAATTTATTTCGTAACAAATTTACTTATATTTACAGGCACCTGTAGTTACATGAACCTCTCACTCCAACTAAAACAATGAAAACCCCCCACTCACGGCTCAATTATTATATAGGTAACATAGGTGCCTACCAGTTTTTATAGTTAATTTGATTACGATTTTCATTTGCAGAATATAAAAAGTATTATTAACATATTATTCGCCTACCTGATAAATTATAACGCGTAGTGTTTAAAATATATTACCTATTTCTTTTACATGCCCATCTGTATGTTCTGTGCAGTTTTGAGGAGAATGTACAGAATTGGATACTTTTTTGTACTACAAAGCATGAAGTGTATAAATAATATAATTAAGAAATTGTTAGAATTTTTCGTTTCTATTTTCTTTGTTTAATATTTTATTCATTCTATTTTATTTATTTATTTATTTATTTATTTATCCATTATTATTTTTTTCGTAAACATCCTTATTGTGTAGGTATATTGATTCCCTTTTCGTTATATTTTTTAATACCTACATATGTAATTTTTTAAAATAATTTCAAAGGGTAATTAATATAATACTGTAAATGAACTAATAGAGATACTAAATGAAATTTTTTAAACCGACAAAATCACAACAATTACCATTGTATATTGAAAAATCCGCATCAGCAGAAGTTGCGATAAATAAAAAGCAATACCTAACTTAACAATTTTAAATAATTTTTTTAAAAATGCAACTCAACTGTTGAATAGTTTTGTGAAAATTGTTTGAACGTTTGTGTCGTTTGTCAATATCTATTTTACGCATACTTATTCGTCAGAATTTTGGATTAGGCAGTCTCTTCGTGGATTTTATATTGTTGGGTGTGAAGAACTGGAGATTCAAGAAGTTAAAATTAGCATTAAGCGTACCACTGAGTTGATCAAAAGATCATGAAATTCAATGAAAAAAAAAAAAAAAAAAATTAGAAGTACACCTTATAATACGTACCACCTACCTATATAAAATGAACAATTTTTCAAAATCTGTTCCATATTTTATTCAATAATATCGAAATTGGTACTGCTGAAAGCAAAAGTTTAAACTGAATGCGAATATAATTTACGATACCTATAAGCCATATTGAAAAGTTTAACTTACTATGCTACGATTTGAAGTGCAGCGTTTCGCCTATTCAAGTTCAAATATTTTTCACTCTCTCGCCACCTTTTTGACCTGATACTTTGAAAAAACATTCCAATGTAATGATGGAATTCACTTATACTAAATAGAATTTCCCACCTTAATCCCTCCAGATTTTATTCTTGGGAAATTTTTTTCTAGTTTCTTCGATAACATAAAAGTTTAATTTGATTCGATTTTCATTAATCTGACGAAGTTGCCCATTTACGTGTACACTACACGGGGATTTATACGAAATTTTTCAGAACTTCAATTAAACTGATAAGTATTCAAGAATTATGAAACTTGAAATTAATTAATAAATCGTAATTCAGTGTTGTCCAAACCGTAAACTTATATAGGTAGGTTAATAATTGCATATCAAAAGGTTCAGCTCAAAGTACATTATTATAGTTCGTGAATTTGTAAAGTTTCGGGTACATTACATGCACAAAACTGTTTGCCAATAATATTGAAGTATGTAGGCATCTCCAAGTGATTTTGAATTTCGAAAATTTTATTATATTACGATTGGAAAATAATCGAAAAATTACAAATATGCACTCACTTACAAAGATACAATCCATGTGACTTGACAGCTAGTACTACATTATGCATATGACTAGGTATACCGAACCTATCTTATATGCATTGTAGGTATCTAACGTCGACCATTCGCAAATTTATGGGTAATACGATAATTTTACAAATATGACCAATTTTTCTACCTTAATAATATAATTCAGAAAAGGAAAAAAATATCCAACACTTGATATATTTTATAATATAGAGATTATTTTGAACTACATACAATTAAAGACAAATGTTTGTAGGCGGAATTGTAGGACGAAAATTTTAAAAGTATTTCTATTTCATGTTTTTTAATCGTGAGAAAATTGTAATCACCGAAGCGTTGCACGTTGTGTATAGGTAGGTACGCAGGAGTGCAATACTAGAAAATTTTTGAACTGCTATAAGATCCGCTTCAAATTTTTTCTTTAAATTTTCTGTATTAAGTTTTTGAACAAAATTTCAAGTATTTACTGCCCCTCTACTGCCGAAGACTTGACAGAATTTTTTGTAGTTTTTTCTTCTTAAGCTTATATTTTAGAGTGCTTGATTTTCGGATGTAGATAATCGATTTAATATTTTCAAGGAAGTATAAATTTGACATTTTCACATTTTTATTTGTAGATTATTTTGCCACCGAATTATTGGCGAATTTAATAGCAGCAAGGGAAAATGGTATAAAACTCACTGGTCAGTTATTTTTGAGAATAAAAAGGAAAAATACACGATAACGCGCACCTACGTAAAAGTTACCGAAAATCAAGACGAAACTTTCTTATTTGTATTCGTGATGTAAATAGCATCTATTCGTAATATTTTTTCCAAACTTGAGAATTTTTTAATTGTTTTTCTTTACTGAGCAAATGAACAATTGAGCAGCAAGGACATCCATAAATAATCATCAAAAACAATAATAAGCTGATGTCAAGGAAGTAGAGGTACTTAATTATCAACGATAAAACATTTTTAGCTGGTCTATTTATTACTTACGATGAATACCACTTTGTCGAGTTTCCCTTGTTATCGTCTACCTTTAATGATCTATTGCCTATTTATTTTCTTTTAAAATATAATATACAGTATTGCAAGTTCAAAAACATTTAAAGTAACTATAATTTCCTCTTCTTTTTTTTCAATTTTTTATTATACTTTACATTGCATGAATATTGTATTGTTTACTATGAAACAATAAACTTTTTGAAATTTCTGTAAGTGCTTTAGTTATTCTATGACTGACAAAGATTTTATTAATTTTAAATATTTATTTCAAAACAACAATAATATAAAGGTACAAATGAAATACTTGGTTGAGTACGCATGATGTTTTCACACAGACAAACACACAAAACAAAACTAAATTGATATAGTATAAAATAATAAACTTATATAACAGTCAACACCACTTCGAGAATAAAAATATAAAAAGTTACAAAAAATACTTACATTATCATTGTTACTTAGAGCTCGTTTCGATTTACAATTTTAGATTCCAAATGAGCATGCAATTTTTCCACTTTGTGAGATTGCTTTTTTATCATATCTTCAATATCTTGAAACTCTTCAGATTTTTCTCCACTTAATTTTTTCTCTTTTGAATTTTTACCGATCGCAGCTTCCAAATGCAAATTACGCAGTTTCAATAAACGTTTTTCGTAATGATGTAATTCCGTCTGCGTATCCGAAAAAATCGTAATCACGTACAGGATACAGATGAGCTAATGTTCAATTATAAAAAAAAAAAAACAACATACTCTTATAGATTCCAATTCACTGCGTGAAAAATTCGAATTGATCGCTATCCTCCAAAGGCCTTGAACTTTCGGTTCCACAAATTCTTTACTGTTGGGTCCTTGGGCAGCCAATCGTTCCAGTCTATCATAACCATCTTTAACTTCACGACCTTTATTTCTACACATAACACGATTATTACAACTGATGCCTCACCGGAAGGCGGTAAATTTTTGTTGAAAATAAAATACCTGATGTCGTTGACTGTGTTTTCGAATTTATTTTCCGGAACGATGTCATTTGATTCTTCAAGACGTTCTATTTCATTCAATTTATCAAAACTCTCGTCCACCGTGTCTAAGAACAAAGCAGTTAACAGTTATTAAGCACTTCTTTACAGGTATGAATAGCGTAGTAGTGATGAAATCTTGATTTTACTGTCGTCGGTTTCGGATGGAATATTAAGGAGAGAATAGTACTCGTCAATTTTATTTTGATGGTGGGTAAATTCTTCTTTCAAAACTTGTAGTTCAATTTCTACGACAAAAAAGTTGAATGAATAAGTACCATTTATAGCAAAATGAAATTTTTTAGTTTTTGTGGTATGTGGTAAGGATATAATCTCAAGTTCCAACTTGATAAGAGTGGGAAAGAAAGAAAAGATGATATATTTACGTACTGCTGAAACCGGCCATTTCAGCTTTCGTCCATAACTTATTCAATTTTTTATCCTTGAAAACATTTTTGTTCGTGTAAGTATCCGGATGGATATCATAATCTTTCAACTTTTTCACATTTTCTGTGTCTTGAAAATGTTCAAGAAGTCCATACGTACTCATAATACCTACATCGAAGAACAATAATGCATTTATTATTATGCTTGATACTCACGCATTAAGTCGTTACTCACCAATTAGTTTTTTTCTCAATTCAGCTTCCTTTAATCCCTCTTTATCAGAATTTCCAGCAGAAATGTAATGTTTGTAAGCTATTTCTTCTTTGTCATGCAATTTCAAATCCGAATAAAAAGATTTCAATTTTGGTTCTGACAACCGCTGAAAAATCAAATCAAAGCAATGATCAAGGTGTAACTATGAAGTAGATGTTACAGCGCTGAACAAAAAATTAGTGATGAAGGTATATTTCTACTATAGGTACTTATACTCACTAATTTTGCCTTTGACCATAATAAATTCAGTTTTGCCATTCTGAAAGGTTTATCATGATCTCGCAAATGGAAATCCACGTCTTCCTCAAAATAATCTTTGAGCTTCGCGTTTCTTGCTTCCTTGGGTTTTACGTTAACTTCTTTAGAGTATTTGTTAATACCAAACACATCTTGCGATATAAATACAAACAAGAAAATACTAATAAAAGGCTTCATTTTCTGTGAGCGTTTGGCACCGACGATACCGTTGATAAACGGAAAACTTTCATTAAAATTAAATACTACCCTTTCAAAGCAAATATTGTTTGCGGTTAGTCTCAGTTTCAATTCATCATCCGAGGAAAACACTTCGAAGAATTTTTCATCAAAAAATGATGATAACTGCACTTTTCACCGGAATTGAATTCGACATCGAACTGATAAAAATTGGCAGCCTTTCCCCCTTTGCCTTTACCGCACTTTTCCAGTCGTTTTGTCGCTGGATCCTGGTTCGTTCATTTAATTTTTTTTCGTTCGTTCGTCATTCGTGCAAGTTCACTCGTGTCGTCGTACGTGGTGGTAGGTAGTGGGGTTAGTGATAAGACATTTCGGTTTGCGGTATATTTTGTTATTCGTTGAGAAAAAAATATATATTATTCAAAGTTAATTTTTAAAGTACTTTTAGGATTAGGTGTAACTGTTATTGTAAGTATTAATGATTACTTATGATTACTCCATCTTTTGAAAAAATTCAAACCAACTGAAATGTTACGAAGCAAACAACTTGCTTTTGTTGAAAAAATAATTTTCGTTCTGTTTTCATCACAGGTGATTCTAATTTCTGATAACTCTTTTATGGAACCATGAAACTTCAACATGTTATTCGACAAGTGAGGTGCTTTTCAACAACCATTTCTGGTAAGTATATTGACTACTTACCTATATCAATATTGCACGCGTCAAGTGATGATGTTTTATGTTTTTCAGATACAGATCATGTAATTTACAGAAAGTACTCACCGGTTGTTCTAATTGGAATCAATAATCCAGAAAACCGAAACGCTATCAATGAGTCTACCGCAGTTGACCTGCGAAATGCTATAACGACTTTTGAAAATGATTCTGAAGCAGTGGTAGGAGTACTTTTCGGGGAAAACGGAAACTTTTGTGCGGGATACGACCTTAAAGAACTCGCAGAACGTTTAGAAAATCCACCAAAGCATTTCTTAGAAGATGTAAGTACGTAAGCGTTTTTAATTTTTTGAATAAAATGTTGTAGGAATTTATGTACAGCATAAGTAAACATTGTACAATGCTTGTTTAGGATCTCATTGAAAGGTTCGTAAGCAAACCCCTGATCGCTGCTGTAAATGGTTATGCTGTTGGTGTAGGATTTGATTTAGCTCTGATGTGTGACTTGAGAATAATGGAAACCTCAGCCGCATTTGGATATTACGGTCGACGATTCGGTATAAAAAAATCAATATAATTCAGACTATAATAATGAAATTTGATAGAATATTGTAAGTACATTGCATTTATTTTTTCAAATTATATTTAAAGGAGCCCCCATTTCTAAATTCGGAATTCAGAAACTCACAAAAATGATAGGATTTTCAAAAACTATGGACTTGATATTGACAGGACGCGCTGTGAAAAGTGAAGAAGCTTTAAAAATAGGGTTAGCCAATAGGGTAGTTGACTGTGGTACAGGTATGTTTAATGTTTTTTCAAGTCCCAAGCCTTCTACTTGAATACCATATTTAAACGTCTTATTCAACTCAACTTTTTAATGATCAGCTATAGGGCAAGCACTCAGTTTGGCTCATGATATCGCGAAATTTCCTCAAGCAGCTGTTCTCGAAGACCGAAAGTCATTGTATAAGTGTAACTTTCCCGATATGTCTAGAATACATGAAAATATCAATGAAAGTGAAACTACGAATCATAACGAAGAAATATTACAGGTACGTGTATACTCGTATTGTCTGTATTTTTTGATTTCCGAATTACATATTTATTTTCAATCGTTCTTTACTTTAGGATATGAAAAGAGGTGCCAAACTTTTTAAAGATGGAGCAGGCAGAAAAGGTTCATTATTCTCTAAATTTTTATGGGATAAGGTTTAACACTTTTTACTTCGCATCTGTTTATTTTTGTTCTTGTTCAATTTCGTCTGTGTCTGTGGTTTTTATAATAAGGTACAATATAATATAAAATATTATGCGTTTTTTTTTTGTCAAGTACTTGAGAAGTTGAGTTGAGAATGAGATTATTTTTCTGGCAAATTTGAAAACCCATTTTAAAAAAATGAAAAAATTAAATTTCTTTAGCTTGTTATTCCGAGAAAATGAAAAATGCGCATTCCAGCTCTTTTTCTTTCAAAATGATTCAAAAATCAAAACACAACAAACGTCGAAATTCGAAGGTTCCAAGTCAAGAAAACTGGAGAGCCGAAGTGATAAGAATCGGATTTTGAAAATGAAAAATTGAGCCATGGAGCTGATGAAAAGGAATTTCAGAAAAGATTGATTCGTGTTTTGTGAAAATGAAGTGAAATGAATAGAAAATATGAAAAATTTGAAGAAGTACCTCTTGTGGTTTGCAAATGATCACGTAGATTTTCGTTTATCAGTGAGTATTGTTATCTACAATAGTCGGTAGTAGTATCATGTACCATGTGTTTCGAGTTCGACTAGATTCTTTGCACTTGTTGACGAATTTTCTCATCAACTACTGAGTTTTATACAAATGAATATTTGTTGCAGGAAATAGAAGCCATTGTCTCTTTATTCAAAACTACCATCAAATGGAAGGAAAATCCATCAAACAAGGTTAGTAAGTTATTCATTTGATAAGAGCTGGACTAGATACGTGTTGATAATAGCAGTGACTAATACATTACTTTTTAATTTTTTTTGCTTAAAATTTAGCCGTTTTGGATAGTTGAACTACCTTCTGACGAAATCGCTAAACAGATAGCCAACAGATCTGTCACTCTAAAGTCCATTACAGAGTTGTGGGCTTCAAGCGATAAAATACAGGACTTGCATAATGATGTCAGGGCATATTCAGAACACCACTTACAGCACGACGAAGAGTTCAAGCGCTCTTCTTTCAAATTCAAAGTAGAAGTTTTTTGTAATACGCAATCGTATGCCGAGAAAATGTCTAAAATCGAAGTAAATATCTATAGTAATCCTTCAGCTGTATTTATAAGTGAAAATACTATCTTATTTACTTCAAACACTAGATGTTCAGTTACCTTCCATTGAAAGGACCAGTAAAACTGAATGATCCCGATATTACTCTGCAGTATTGCGAGTTTTATGGAGTAGATCCAAATAATGTGCCGACTGAACCGTACAAATTATTTTTCGGAAAACTGGTATGGAAAATTTGTTCTTCGTCGTTGAATTTTTTTCCTCTGGCAGTGTGTTGTCGTGAAAAAAACCTAAGCTATTATTACTGTTATCGTTTAATGATTTGTGTACACTTTTATGTAATCAACTCGAATTGAAAAATTGCAGATCTCTAAATCGAAACGAAACTTAATTTATGATTTATCCCTCAAGAAAAGAAAATTCATTGGGAATACTAGTATGGATCCTGAACTGTCCCTCATTATGGCTAATCACGCGAAAGTTAAGGAAGGCGATTTAGTTTACGATCCTTTCGTTGGGTCAGGTAACTTATTAATCTTGAAAATTCTTCCCTCGATTCTCATTAGCTGTGTTCTTTTCGCAACTCCGAGTAACTCCTTTTACTCGAGCAGAGTAATGAATTTTTTTGTCTAGAGTAAAAAGAGCAATTGACTCGTAAACATTGAAAAGAACACAAACAAAGAAAAAGAGCAGAATAGAGATAAATCTCACCACTACTAGCAAAAGCTGTGTTCTATTCGCAACTCCGAGTTACTCCGAGTACGTCAGGTCTACACTATTCAACTAAAACAAACAACCTGATTGGTTAAATGTTAGTCAGATGTATTGCACCGTGTAAAATAACTTACTCCGAGTCTGCTCGGAGCTGCGAAAAGAACACAGCTAAAGAAACACACGAATTCACTAGTAAACAAACAAAAATTCAACTAGTAAACAAACTCTACTCTTTTTGTACCACCTAAAAAAGAAGTACAAAAAGAGTAGCTCCGAGTAACTCTATTTACTCTACTCTGTGCGAAAAGAACACAGTTCCAGTCTACTCCGAGTAAAAGATAAGCGAATAGAACACAAATTGTTACTCGGAGTTACTCGGAGTTGCGAAAAGAACACAGCTATTATCTCATTGGTGTCTCATTTATTGTTTCTGCTTTCTCTCATTTTTTTCAGGTTCCCTTTTGGTAGCTGCAGCTTATTACGGTGGTTATGTTTCAGGAGTAGATATAGACTTTTTAATGATACATGGAAGAACAAAACCGACTAGGAAACAAACCAGAGTGGGTATTCAATTATTCATGCGCCACTGTGCCCCCCTTCCGGTTTTTTTCCATCATCTTTTATTTTCAACACGTTTATAATTTTTTTGCAGCATATTGCTAGACAGGGTGAAAATGTATTAGCAAACTTAACGCAATACGGTTTAAAAAGTAAATATTTGGATGTGTTAGTTGGTGACTCGTCATTACCTTTATGGAGAAAAGAATTGAAATTTGATTCTATAATCACTGATCGTAAGTTCCGTTTTGTATGTATTAAATTGCGATCGTTTTTTAATAATGATGGAAGAAATTATTTGAAATGCAGCTCCATACGGTATCAGAGAAGCAACGGAACGAGTAGGATCGAAGACTTCACGAACGTTTAGTGATCCTGAGAAAGCTGCAAGATTTCCGCCTAAAGTTATATACACCTTTCAGCAAATAATATCCGACTTGCTGTTCTTTTCAGCGTCGCATTTAAATCTGGGAGGAAGACTAGTCACTTGGATTCCAATTTTCCGGTAAACAGTCATTATAGTTTGTTTTCGTCCTTCCTGCCCTTAATGCATCAATATTTTGCTATGCAGAGAAGATTATTCGGAATCTAAATATATCGCAGAACATCCGTGTTTCAAGTTGATAAGTAATTGCGAACAAGTTTTATCGAAAGTGGTTTCCAGAAGATTGCTAACATATGAAAAAATTAAAGAACCTTCGGTATTTATTACTTCTGTGAAATTCGCATTATTTGTTCAAGTATGTTGTGTTGCAATTGATGAAGTTTTTGTTTTTAGGATGAAGATTCGGAACTATGTAAATTTGGTGATAATAATTTTCGAGAGAAGTATTTCAATTATAAATACAATAAAACGTCCAGCTAGTGCTTCGGGATTTCGTTTTGTGTGTAGATAGTGGATACTCTTTTTTATTGTTTTTAAATTAAAATGATTTTCAAAAAATTTGGACTACTCGATTTATTTAGCACCGAAAGTTTTCAGAAAATACTTGAAAAAGCCGAAGTATTAAAACAATCACTTTATTTTCCTAAGAAACAAGCGTACAAAAAATGAAATTTCGATTACATTTTATTAAATTTTGCACTCTTTTTTTTCACTTTAGTTTTATTAGGTTTTCTACCATTCCGCATTCTTCGCTTTTCCTTAATCTTCCTCATCTTCAAAATGTGAGCGGTATCGATATTGATTAATCTCTTTTGTTGTTTCTCATACTGTTTTAAATTATGTTTACCCCAACGTGTATCGAGACGCATTGAAAGTCCTGCAAAACAAATTGGAAAATAATTTTTCCGATGATGAAACACTTTGTAAGCGGTGCAACAAAGTTTGCATGTATTACCTGGTAGAGGTTTAACAGCATGTTCTTCGTCATCACTGTTTTCTGCATTCTGCACTTTAGTTTTTTCCTGCCATTTCGCGTATTTATCAGTTTTGTACGAAACTGGAATCCACTGCCCAGATTCAGATTTAATCATTTTTTCCTTATTATTGCTAGCAACGTATTTTTTCTTGACAGGATCCCACTTTTTATCAACTTTTTTCTGTGCTCTCATCATATCAGAAGTATCGCCAGTTAAATCCAAAATTGCATTGTTGGATTTTGTATGCAAATCGCTTACGGCTAATCTGCAGGTTGACGACGATGACAATGAAAAGCAAATCAAAAAATTGTAAATTAATGTAACATCAAAACTCACCCTTTTTCAGTGCTTTCATCAGATGGTTTGTATGGCACGTAATGCTCCAAATCAATTACTGCTTTTTTCTTCTTTGCCGACGAGCTGGCATCTTTATTCAATTTCCGTTTTCTTTTTGACGTTATAACTTCTTGGAAAGTGTCTTCAATGTCATTCGCATTACTGCTCTCCAACGAAGTTACAGGAGTTTTATTAGTATAAACGGCAATTTCTGGAATTAAAACATTATAGTTTAAGCACTCGAGACAGAGCACTAGATCATCCTTTACGAATTTTCACCAACCTTTTTCTTTTTGTTCCTTCTTTTTTCGATGGAAATTCACAACGTTTTCTTTGTTAATTTTACGAAACAGTCTAGTCGACAAAGACATTACGGAATTAGACGACTGTCCTAATTCGAAAATAGTCTGAAAAAATACATTTATAATCTTGCAATTCGATTAATACAATTTGCGTCAGAAAAAGCTTCTCACTCACAGTTTGGGGTTTATAATTTCTCATTTTATTAATAAATTTCAAACGCTCCGTTTCTGAGCCATGTTTGGCTGAAAATATGGGATGAACTTGCAACTCATCTACGTTCACAGATTTACCTCTTCTGACACTATCTTTGGACGCACCAGGACGGGATCGAATATAACTTTTATATCCATTATCGCAAACTTTTTTCATAGATTGCTTAACAGAGAAAAAAAAATCATTAATTAAATGAAATTTGCCCATAACCAGTTTAAAATAAAATGCCGATAAAATATAATTTACCACATCAACGGTGATGTTACTCCAGTTCATCAACGTTGCCAATTCTTCCTCTAATAAGAACTGAGGAATTTTCCCAAAACAGGCTTCGCTTGAACTGTTATGTTTACTATCGGCGGTAACCATATTTAGCGGGCGTCCCAAAAATAAGTGTAAATCGAGCAAATAACAGATTTCGTCAGTCGTGACTAAATTATACGCATGTCCTTTTCTACCAGCTCGAGCACATCTACCTGTAAAGTAACTTCGTGAGAATTCATTCATACTATTTTCAAAACCATACCTCTAGGGTGAACTGACCAACTCGATGAACGAATAATTTTGGTTTAGCAGGAAAATGATAATTTATAACGTAATCCAACTGGGGTATATCTATTCCTCTGGCTGCGACATCAGTTACGATAAGCACTTTAACCATGCCACTTTGAAATTTTGCCGTGTTGATTTTTCTGGCGGCTGGATCAAGATCGGAATAAATGTATGTACTCGTTATTCCAGCATGTTCAAGCATCTAGATGAATTTTAAAATTATTTTCATTGCCAATTAAATGACTACATACAGAATAAAATAAGTTTTCACAACCATATGTAAAAATTCCACATGATGTTTGGTAGCTGCAAATACAACAGTCATACCCTCAGAATCAAGAACATGCTTCAATATGCATAACAAGGCTGCTTCACGTTCTTCCGGACGACAATGATAAAAGCTCAATTCCAACGTATCAGGAATTTTATTTTCAACGTCCAATCTAAAATTATGTTACAGCTGTATTAAAAATGCATTTCAAATTTCTTTTTTCAAACACATCAAAAATTTGAGTGACATACCGAATTAATACTGGATCGTTTAAGCCCGCTTTAGCAAACTGTACCAGTACTTTTGGTAAAGTAGCAGAAAACAATAGCGTTTGACGTGAATCTGGTAAGCGATGAAGAATTTCGGTCAGCTGCTCACTGAAACCCATTTCGAACAATCTACAACAAAAAATTGTAATTTTTTCGTAATAATGTATTTTTTAGTAAAATTAAAGGACTACTTTTGAATAACAACCTGTCAGCTTCATCGAACACAACGTATTCTATACTATTTAATTTCAATTCCATTTCTACACATATGTGAAGGAATCTTCCCGGTGTAGCGACAATTATATCAGGATTACTGTGAATAGAAGAAAATTGTGATTCCATAGGATCACCTCCCAAAATAGGCACCGCACGTAGATTACCAAAGCGTCCAATTTCCTTGATAAATTTTAATGTCTGTTCAAAAAGAAACATTATTATAAGTACGAGTACATATAATCTTTTATCAATACTACAGTACTTGTTCAATATTATTCACCTGCAGAGCTAATTCACGCGTTGGAGACATTATTAACGCTCGAGCGCCCGAAGTTGAATGTTCTTTGAGTTTTTCAAACATGGGTAAAAGAAAACAAGCTGTTTTTCCACTTCCAGTACGTGCCATAGCCACTATATCACGACCTTCCAAGGCAACAGGAATACTCTAAAGGAATAGCAATTAGTGTCACGAAATGAGACGATGAAAAAATTAATATTACTTCGTTCACCTTTCTTTGAATCGGAGTAGGAACTTTGTATCCTCTTTTCATAACACCTTTGATCACAGGAAAACTCAATCCCATGCTTTGAAATCCGCCGGATTTTTGTTTCTTGTGGTCCTTTTCTGTTGAAGCTCCATAACTGGGTTCTGTGTCGCTGAAACCAGCGACATCCAAATCTGCCTTACTCTAAAAGAAAATAGATATTAGTCAATGTAAATAAGTATATGTTTTTTAGTTTTAAAAAACATTCTATAACGTACCATTTTGTAGTTCTATTCTATTTTTTTCAATGATAGAAAATAGCAGATCTAGGTAATCCTCTAGAACCACTAAAACGAACTCAATGTTGATGAATTTATTACATTACACAAAAACATGAGAGACAATTGTAGGAAACCATGTGAAACTATGAAAAGAATCGCAAAGATTTTAAAATCATGAAGAATATTCTCAAAAAATTTTTATCACGCTTGTGAAAAAAAAAACCAAAAACACTTCCATAGATTGAATTTTTTTGTTTTCCCTACAATGGCACCAATACCAGCATTACCCTCAACTTTCGTCGATGACGTCATTATAATCTATCCAATCAGGAAAGAAGAAAATGCATATAATCAAAGTCATATAGAATAAACAAGTCGGAGCACTCCCATAAAGCCCCGTGTATTTTATTTTCGTTCCTGGCTTG